>CM037161.1:12637638-12735138 GCA_020921065.1 Vaccinium darrowii
TTTGGATTGGAGGGTGGTTCTAGGTGGAGGAGAGTGGTGGTTGTTGGTGGTGGAGGAAGAAGAACAAGTTGGAAAACACAAGAACACAAGAAGGAAGTTGAGAGCTCTTTGGTGTGAGTTTCAAATGAGAGAATACCTTGCTATTTATAGGCAAAGGTGTGAGCCCCTCCCTCTCCTCCTATGCCCCCCCCCCCCCCCCCCCCCCCATGTGCCAAAATCTATTAAATTTATTAGCTAGATTTTTAGTACAAGATTTTGAGGGATTTTCCAAGAATAAAATCTTAGGTTAGTACCAAAAATCCTAGGTAAAATCCTAGGTTTTTAATAAGGAAATCTAGGGTTTTAATGGTAGGAAATTTCTAGGCAATTTCCTTGGCTCTAAGTAGTGTATAATTTTGCCTGACCACCTTTGCTTTAGGGAGTTTTAGGGTACTAGAAACTTACTTAGTCACAAGCCTAATTTAGGGCTATGAAATCTTAGGGCAATCTAGACTTTAATGAAAACAATAAGAATATATTCTTTCTAATTAATAGGAAATAAGGACATATTCTTTAATTAATGAGGGAATATATTCTCTCAATTATAAGGGAAGAAAAACCCTACTAATAGAGTTTTTGGTGCTAGTTATACACACAAATGTACACTAAAATGAGCACAAGTCTAATATCCTAGGGTACTACTAAATCTAGTAAAAATCTAGGTTAGATTTGCTAGAAAGTCTTCCCATAAAAGGGAAGAATGAAATCCCAACTAATGTATTAAACCTAGGGATTTTTCTAGGGTTCTATACAACACACATGCCCTCTCTCTGTCTCTCTATCTCTCAAACACAATCCCACAAATGTGGGGGAGTAGGAGAATAGTTGGTGCATGGGTTAGGTCTTGGCTTGGAGAAGAGGAGAAGAAATATTATGTTGGATGTTGGGTGACAAAGTTGGTATGGGGAAATATGGGTGGGTTTGGTGTGTCATGGGTGTGGTATTAGGGTTGTACATTTGCATGCATGGCTTGATGTACCAATTATATAATTAAAAAGAAATTTTAACTAATTAAAAAGGAAATAATTCAATTTTATAAATTAAAAAGGAACTATTAAATTATTAATTCAAAACTTTAATTTTACAAAAATTAGGGTCATTACATTAATAATTAAAAGTTTAAACTGTATTTTAAAACTTTGAAAAAGTTCTCTTATTACATTGATGATGAGATTTTTCGCTTTCCGGAAAATAATTTAAATTCAAAACTTGATTAACTCCTATTTATTAGAGTCAACTAATGAAAGACAAACTTCAAAAGTTACAAGTTTTGGGTAACATTGTGTATTGTACATAAAACTTTGAAATTTAGGCTCCGTTTGTTTCGATGTAAACTATTTTACAATGTAAAATGTTTTTCATGTAAAATGCTTTTGCTGAAAATGAACTTTCTTACCTTTATTTTTCGGTGTTTGGTTGACACCTGACAAAAATATTTTCCAAAATGATTTTCCCCTAAACTCTTTAACACGAAGAAAGGCGAGTGGGAAAAAAAGGTGTGCGGAGTGAAGACTTGGCATTGTTTGTCGCTTGGTTAGAGAGAGAGAGAGAGAGAGAGAGAGAGAGAGAAGTAGCAGTGGAGACCTTGGGAAATCCATTCGCCATTGCCACGCCCAAAACAGGATTGTGACCTTGGGAAATGTCGGGCCATCACCCCCAAAAACGACTCATGGCTCAAAATTGAAAAAAACATTTTCACCTCATGGGTGCAAAATGTTTTACCTTGGAAAACAGCAAAATGTTTTACCTTGGAAAACATTTTACTGCCTTTTTTTCTAGCCAAACAACGGAAAATGAGTAAAATATTTTACGAGAAAACATTTTACGTCCAAACAAACAGAGCCATTATAAGTAGGCCAAACTTTTTGAGACGGAGAGAGTAGTACTAAAGCCAAACCAAACTGGGAAAACTCCAAGGCAAATGTCTTTTTAGTCAAATCCACTTGACATAAAGAAAGAGAAAATAATGCATACCCACCAAACAATTTTGCTAATCACAATCAATCATCAAAAAAATTCCCTTGATTCCTTTATTGTTGCTTTGCATACCTATTCCTGTTGGGGCCAAACAAAGATTATTTGATTGACATAAAATCTGTTGAATCAGTGTCCTCTTAATTATTCAGCGATCTTGAGACACAATTATGTAACTTAGTAATTGACGCTACAAAAAATCTGTTTGATAGGAGTGTTAGGGGGTGTTTGGATGCATATTTTTCACATTCTCATTTTTTATTTTTCACCTGTTGGGTGTTTGGGCAGCCATCACCAATAATTCATTCTACTAAAATGAGTTATGGTTGTGGTTTTTGGTTGATATAGAACAAAAGCCAAAAAGAGGTGCAGATGAGCTTTTCAAATTCTTTTTTTTTTTTTTTTTGCATTCTCCTTTTGAATTCCACTTTTTAAATTTTTATTAACAAAGACCTACAAAATGTATTATGCACATGTCTCACAAACATTACTCCTGTTGCAAAATAAAGTTAGCATATATCTCCCAAACACTTTTATCAAATTAAAAATACATTCTAATCATAATTCAATAGCCAAAAAGTTAAGGGGAAAGGCTATAATACACACCCCTATTTGGATGTGTATTATATGCACCTCTAAAAATGTTAAAAATCGATTACCTCTTGCGAATAAAAAGTTACGAAATGCAAAAATGTTATGAATCATAGAGAAATTGTTATGAATCATATTACCTTAAGTGACCATTGAAACTTCTATCGATATCGTGCAACCCATGATGTGTTGTGCCAAGAAACATCGCATTCAACGATCAGAGATTGACATCGTTAGCGATCTATCAAGAAAACATATGGGAGAAGACAAGATGGCTGTGGTTGTCCCTAGTCTTTTTTGTTTTTCAGGCCATGGGTCGAATCACGCCGGAAAC
The DNA here is from genome assembly GCA_020921065.1 of Vaccinium darrowii. Classification (NCBI taxonomy): domain Eukaryota; kingdom Viridiplantae; phylum Streptophyta; class Magnoliopsida; order Ericales; family Ericaceae; genus Vaccinium; species Vaccinium darrowii. The sequence continues at coordinate 12,640,577 of CM037161.1, forward strand.
CGCTTCATCAATAAGCTTGCTTCAAAGATGAGGTGCGCGTAAGCTGGCTCAGATAACCCCCTGATCGTTGAAAAAATTAAGATAACTATTCGCGTTGTGTCATGGAAGAATCCACCAAACAAACGTACATTTTCACTTTACCTTTCTTTCATTTTTGGCTCTCACAAATTCGTGATCCAAACGATGTGAGAAATAGGAATTGACACGAAAGCTTAGAGTCATATCGAAAGGGAGGCAAGTATTGGCCTTTCAGCAAATTGAACCCATCTTGGAGGGCTTGAGTTGTGATCTTTGGGCTTACACTTTTTCTCTGGCCCATCTCTGCATTGTTTGCTGGATTTCGGTATTTGGACAATCAGGTTTGCTACGGGCACTAACATTTGTATCAACAATTACACTAACTCTCTCGCATAAAATGTGTGGTGCAAAATGTTAGTTCATCTATCTCTTGGACAATAGCAAAGCCCAAAAGCATAATCCATAGATTTTTTTCAAAAAAAAAAAAAAAACCAAACCCATAGTCCATAGACGGAATTTTATTTTTTTTATGGATCGGGATAGATTGATCAAATGACATAAAGGTGCGTGAGCATGGTACAAATGGATCTGTTTCAAAAAAGAAAAAGAAAAGATCGAAGCTGATTTCATTGGTTCGAATCTTACGAGGTGACCGAATTATATCAATAGTTAGGGGTATCATCTTAAGGTCTCATGCTCGAAACTTTTTTATGTACTATAAATTCTTTTGGTGCTATTTTATACGGATCTTTGCTCTTGCTTTAATTGAGCTTCCCATAAGAGTACGGATTGGGCTCAAGATTAGTCCGGTGTGCATAAGTTGGACTGGACTGAACACCTAAGTTATCAAAAAAGTCTAGTTAGTGGCAAAGCACACTTGTATCAATAGTTGGGGCCAATTCACACTTAGGCCTTGTTTGGAGGCACTTTCGTTTTCTGTTTTCTGTTTCTGTTTTCAGAATTTTCACAATTTAAAAACAGAATGTTGTTTGTGTGGCACTTTTACTTTCAAATTCTACTTCTTACTTCCATTATTTATGAAATTTGAGGAAGTTGAAAATCTCAACTTTCACTTTCTGTTTTTGTTTTCTCACAACCAGCCGCCACCCCAACCACCACCCACCACCACCACCGCCACCACCCCACCACCACCACCGCCACCACCACCACCACCTCCACCTCCAGCCACCACCAACCGCCACCCACCACCACCCACCACCGCCACCACCTCCACCTCCAGCCACCATGCACCACCGCCACCCACCGCCACCCACCACCCACCACCGCCACCACCCACCACCCACCACCACCACCACCACCACCCACCACCACCGCCACCTCCACCCACCACCACCCACCACCTCCACCTCCAGCCACCATGCACCACGGCCACCCACCACCACCCACCACCGCCACCACCCACCACCACCTCCACCCGCCACCACCCACCCACCACCACCCACCACCACCGCCACCACCCCACCACCCACAACCACCACCTCCAGCCACCACCACCCACCACCACCTCCACCTCCACCCACCACCGCCACCAACCACCACCCACTACCACCGCCACCCACCACCGCCACCAACCACCACCCACTACCACCACCACCACCCTCATAATTATGTTTTTACTTTTTTTTTTTGAAAATAATTTCACACAAACATATTTTTTGTTTTCACTTCCATTTTACGAAAAACAAAAATTAGAAAACAGAAACAGAAAACAGAAAACAGAAGTGTTACCAAACATAGCCTTAGCATAATTGATTTATAAAGTAGCGTCAAATTTAATGAATGAAAAAGGAGAAAGTTAGTTGTTAGGGAAAATACTGTTCATGTAAGTCATTGCCCCCAACTCATTATGTGAGGTTTTACGGTTGCAAATGAATCGAGCTTCTTAAGGCTCAATTTGTTAAGGTTTTGCCGGACTCGTTTAGTCGTCGAATCGAGTTCGAATTCGAGGTCTAGACTTGTTCTGCAAACGAGCCGAGCTCAAACATTTCAAAACTCAATTAGGCACGACTCGGCTCAGCTCATTTACATCCCTAATGAGGTTTTGATGGGTGTGAGAGTATCAAGGCTCGAACTCGCAACATAGCATATGACACCACAAGAAGAGTGCCACCACCAATGAATTCAAAGCTCTGGTCATCCCCTAATGAGGTTGAATATTGTATTTGTATTGTTCTAAGTACAATAGACAGGGGAACAAAATCTTTTCGGAACAAAAATGATTTACAAGGCTTTTCTCTATGAATCACAAATTTCCATAAGAAAGTGATCGGGTGATATTTTGGTATAGTATTAAAGCCAAACAAAATGGGAAAACTCCGAGGCAAAATGTCTTTTTAGTCAAATCCACTTGACATAAAGAGAGAAAATCATGCATGAGAGGTGCTTTGCACACCCCCTGACACCTTTGTCCCCTGGCCCCACCCCACCCAATCCCCAAATTACCCCCGCCCCCCCCCCCCCCCCCCCCACATTTCCGGCCCTTTTTTTTTTCTTTTTTTTTCTTTTTTCGTTTTTTATTTCGGGCCACTCTCTTTTTTTTTTCTTTTTTTTCTTTTATTTCTTTTTTGGTTTATTCAAACTTTATTTATTCCGGCCCTTTTTTTTTCTTTTTTGATTTATTCAACTTTATTTATTTAATTACTCAAATTTTAATAATTTCATTTACTATTTACTTTATTTATTTAATTACTCATTTAATTTGGTTTATTCAAAGTACATTTGCAATATTTATCTCATACCCAACAGTGTTTGATATCCCTTCTTCCATCTTGTATTTTTTTGGTCATTGCAAAAATAATTATGTTTTGAAGCAAATTAAAAATTCTATTTTGCGTAAGAGACGTTTTAATATTTTTTTTCAATTTTTATTTTCTGAAAATGAAATGTAAATTTGAACATTTTTACTAAGGGACAAGTGAAACCAATTGTCCGCAGTCCGTACATCATGTAGGACGATTGCTTGTGAACAACTGGTAGTAAAAAAAGACATCCTTCACCTTAGTAATCAATTTTGTGAGGGTGGTTGCAATTAATACCAAGATTGGAACTACAAACTATTAGAGTTTTAAAGTGTCCAAGTTTGTTTTTTAAGTTTTTAGTTGGCTGAGCTTGCTTAGGTTTGAGTCGAGAAAAGTGTATAAAAACAAAAGCTCAATTAAAAAGAAAATTTGATTCTTGTTTTTACATACGTGAAATTACCAAGCCATCTTTATTTACATATTCAACTTTCCGGGGTTCCTGGACTGGATCTCCACCATCTACGGCGAGCGGCGGCTTCCAACAGCTCCGGCGGGTGCGAGGACAACGACCAGTGACTTCCGATGACGCATGCAAGGCGACGATTTCATTTTCCTGTACTTTTCCTTTCTTTTTTCATTTTTTCTGTATTTTTTTGGTTTTTATTGTATTTTTGCAATTTTGTTGTTTTTTTGTTAGTATTAGTTGGCGTTTTTAATGCAATTTTCTCTCTATTTCTCCAAAAAAAAAAAAAAAAAATTCACATATGAGGGTGACTTCACTTTTCACGTATGTGGTGGTGCAAAATGATAAAAGGGGAGTGCAAAATTAATTCCCCCCAAAAAAAAATGAAAGTTTGAAATACACTAAACTCTTATTGATTTTTCCTTTCATAACATAAGGATTTGGGGGTGTTGTGAACCGCTCTTATTGATTTATTTATTGATATTAAATAAATGAATTAATTAAATAATTAAATGAATTAATATAAAGAAATGAGTTAACTAAATAAAAGAAATAAAGTATTAAAGAAATAAATTAATATTAATAATAAAGTTATAGTAAAATGATATTATTAAAATTTGAAAAAAAAAAAAAAAAGAAGGAATTTCGGACCGGGGGGGCAAAAGGGGGAGAGAGGGGTGGGGCCGGGGGAGGGGCGCGGTGTCAGGGGGGGGCAAGGGGCGCGCAAAGCAACCATCATCATGCATACCTACCGAACAATTTTGCTAATCACAGACAATCATCAAAAAAAATTCCCTTGATTCCTTTATTGTTGCTATTTGCATACTATTCCTTTTGGGGCCAAAAAAAATTATTTGATTGACATAAAATCTGTTAGATCAGTGAACTCGTAATTATTCAGCGATATTGAGACACTGTCATGTAATTGAGCAACTGTCGTTGTAAATAAAAAATGTGTTTGATAGAAGTGTGAGGGGTTTGGGTGTCTATTTTTCACATTCTCATTTTTACTTTTAACTTTTTGGATGTTTGGCAGTCTATCACCAATAATTAATCCATTTTACCAAAATGAGATATGGCTTTTGGTTGATAGAGAACAAAGCCAAAAAGAGGTGTAGATGATCTTTAATTTCATTTTTATTTATTTTTTATTTTTTTGCATTCTCCTTTTAAGGTCCATTTTTTTTTCCATTTTCATTAACTAAAATACCTACAAAATAATTTATGCACATATCTTCCAAACATTACTCCTGTTGCAAAATGAAATTTGCACATTTCTCTTGATCACTTATATCAAATTTAAAATACATTATGACCAATACCAGCTATTGAGGCAAAGCCCAAAAAGCCCCCAAGTATATTAGACCTTATGTATGTGTATACATAGTCCAACTAGTTTTTGTATATTAGCTACGTATAAATAAGCCCAATACAAAGTTGAAATTGATAAAAAAAAAAAATTACCTTCGGTCAACATTCAACAATGTCTCAGGAAAGATTAAATGGATTGGTTATGTTATCCATTGAGAAAGATTTGGTAAAGAAACTTGACTATCAAGACTTAATTACTACGTTTGTAGCAAAAAAAAAAGTGTGTGTAAATCAATCTTCAAATGTTAGATTTTGAAGTGTTCTACATATTTCCTTTTTGTTTTTGTGCTACGATATATTATAATTTTTGCATCGGTAAACTTTTTGTAATGGTTATTGATGATGAATATTTGTTGAACAAAATTAGCTTGAAAATATATAGATGCCTATTGTATAATTTTGCTTTAGGCCTCCGAAATCTTAGAGCCGTCTCTGATTTTGACCATAATAAAAAAAAAAGAGTCAAAAAGTTAAGGGAAATGCCACAAAATACACCACTATTTGCTGATTAAAAAAACACCTCTATTTGGATGTATATCATATGCACCCTAAAAAATGATACAAATCGATTACCTCTTATGAATAAAAATTTATGATTTTTGGTAAAAAAAAAAAAAGTTCTAGAATGCAAAAATATTACAAATTATAAAGAAAATGTTATGTATCATCTTGCTGAAAAGTTACGATACACTAAAAAAATATTACGGTTGGGCCAGCTGGCCCTAAGGTGATATAATATAAATCATACAATAGGTGCATATAGTATACACTTTTAATAAGTCTGTATTGTAGCTATTCTCAAAAGTTAAAAAGAAAAAACTGAAAATAAGACTCACAAATACTCCTTTAGGGCATCACGTAGCTGTGACCCAAGATTATTCAATAATCCCTTCTTTCATTATTGCTAATGACTGACAATCATCAAAATTTTCCCTTGATTCCTATATTGTTGCTACTTGCATCCCTATTCCCGTTGGTTGGGGGCAAACAAAGATTATTAATTTGATATTGACAGAACATCAGTTGAATCACTGACCTCGTGATTTACAAAAGTCTGCGGGTTCTTTCGGCCTGTTATCATGTTGATGGTCTCTTTAATCATTCAGATTAATCTCAATTTGTATTTCTGTACATGCTTTTGCTAATTCACACCTCTTTACAAAAGTTGAATAAAACTTCTGTTAGTTTACAGCATTAGGCACCACTAGTTGGAGCCTGTTTGGGAACCAATTTTTTCCATTTTTTCGTTCTCATTTTTTTATTTTTTTAGCTATTTGGGAGAAACTTCCCAGAACACATTATCTGAGAATGAGTTTTGCAAAATGCACAATCTAGAGTAGAAGTGAAAAATAGGTCGAGAGGAGCTTTTTGACTTCTCATTTTCACTTTTTCCATTTTGATTAACAAAAACACCTATAAAATATATTATGCACATATCTCTTAAACACTACTCCTGTTTTAAAATGCATTCTATTCATTTCTCCCAAACACTCAACCAAATCCAAAACACATTCTGACCATAATCCAAAAAGTTAAAAATGAAAAACTGAGGGGGTGTTCCACTAATTGGTTTTTTAGTTTTTTGGTTTTCTTTGATCTTTAGTTTTTCAAAAAAACCAACTAGTTCCACTAACAAGTTTTTGGTTTTTTGGTTTTTTTAGTTGTGTTATGAAATTACAAATCTACCCTTCTACCCAAACAACTATTGCTCTCTTTTTTTTGAAAGGAGGGCAAATTCGTAATTTTACATGATTAAAGTACATGTACTTGATTGTGCAATGATTTGGTTTTTTTTAGGTTAGTGGAATGAAGTGGTTTTTTTGTTGGTTTTTTGTGGGGTTTTTTTTAGTGGAATGAAGTAGTTTTTTATTTAAAACAAAACTAGTTTTTTGTTAGTGGAACATGGCCTGAAAATGAGGCTCCCAAACACCCCCATAAAACCTTTTTTGATAAACAAGTTTTCCAACTTTTGACGATTACTGTCAAAGACAAATTTTTTATTTTGTGCTGTAACAAGAATTCATAATAGCCAGGGAAAAAAAAAAAAACATTGGATCATAATAAATTTTATTTTGAAAGTTTTTGTTAAGATAAAATTAAAAGAAACAACCAACAAAGCCTAGTAACTTGTTCTTAATTTTTTTCAGCTTTTTTTTAATTTTTTTTTTGCACTTATCCTTTATCCTTTTGCAGTTTTTTTTTTTTTGCCATTTGTCATTTCTAATCTATTACATGAGATTGAGGGGAATGAGACTCGATATCAAGATGTAACGTGAGGCGTGCAAAAGCTCTGACGCATAAGCTAGCCACCACTTGCTTTTGCAATCCTTTTGTTGTGCTTATTTGCATAATACTATTTTCAAATTGCCATTCGCAGGTGAAAAGTGAATTAAAGGTCAAAATAGTTTGATTTTTTTTTAAATTAATAATAACAAAATTAGAAAGTGTAAGAGGATAAAAAAGAGTGACAATCATTTCCCTCTCTTCAAAAGTAAATCAAAAGTTTTCAGGTTTTCTGAGTTTTTATTCATTCGTAGATGTAAGAGTAATATGAGATCATGTAAATAGTACTATGGACGTTTGCTATATATGTGGATACATATTTTAAATTCTAGTTTCATACTGTATTTTGATTGAGATTCTAGATTTTATATTTTAGTAGAAGCAAATGATCATGTTTACCATATCTGTGAAATTATGATTAAGCTACAGTAAAAGTTGGTACTGTTTATTCCAAAAAGCCAAAAAATTAGCTTTTATAAGACTTAAAACCTAAAATGTTATTCAAAAAAAACTCTAGAAGCTACCCAAATTTAGTTTTTGAATTTTTTGAATTTCCTTCTTGTTTTTAGTTTTTCAAAATTTGTAAAATCTGAACATCTATTATCTAGATTTTTTTAACTGTGACACAGATGGTTAACCTTATCAGCATTCCTGGTTTTAGTAGTTTATATTGTTATAAGATGAGCTTACTGTTGAATGTAAGAGGATAGTTTTACCAATACAATGCTACAATGGTGTTTTGGATATGTGCTTGGCATTTTTGTTTTTTTGTCTTACCTTATTTAGTTATTTTGCATTGCCTTTTTTGTTGCAGGTAATAAGACTATAAAAGAATCTAGTGAAAGAATCTAGTGACGGATTTCTCTTTTGGAGGTCTTTATTAAAGGGGAACCTATGACATTTTTTGTGTCTTTTTTTTTGGACAAGTCTTAGGCAAAGGTATAACTTGTCGATGATTTTTGTTAAGTATGAAGGGAGATTTGATGTACTCTTTACTTTTGACAAGTTCATGTGATGAATGTTTGAATTATGGTATCAAGGTTTATTTTTTAATGAAATTGCAATTTCTAGACTTTTAGCATTATGGACATGTTATTTGATAACAAGTTTTTAGGTATAATATGAAAATAAATGGCATATTTATGGCTGCTATTTATTTATTTTCTAAAACAAAGGGGTCTATAGCAACGGTTTCAAGTATTGCTATAGCTGCTATTAAAAAATAAAAAAGAGAAGGGTCTATACTAATGATTTCAAGTGTTGCTAAAGTCCAACAATGGCATGTGTCAGAATTGTGGTGTTGTGACGGTTTTAAGCATTACTAAAGCAACTGTTACTAAAAAGAATGGTGGTACCAACGGTTGCCAAAAGTGTTACTAGAACCCTATAGTGACGGATATATTGTAACACTTCACGCGACAGTTGAGCAAGCGTTGGTATAGGTCATCTGGGCCTTTAGTAACAGTTTTGGCCATCTTCTGCAACGTTTTCAATCGATACTAGATCTTGATTTTCTTGTAGTGCAAACTAAACACCCATATGTTAGTCTCTTGTTGATTAACATTTTGTAGAATCTAGCACGAGAACAAGTAAATAGTACTTCCTCCATTTGTGTTTGATAGTCCATTTTTCGCATTCGTGTCATGTTTTCAATTGTTTAAATCTTTCAATTTATAATTATAATGAGTTTCATGATTTTAAAAAAAAATCGTATATTAACTAATTAAGAACTATCAAATAAGATTCATATTGCATATTTTTAAAAATTCGTAGTGAAAAATATGTGCAATTTTTCAAAGAGCGTGGAATTGTGAAAGTGGACAACTATTTTAGTCCCTTATTATAACATGTTAACTTGTTAAGTACTTTGTTAAGAAAGCTATAACAAATAAAATATTTGTATCTAATGAATAAGAGATAGGAGCATCATGTTCACATAAAGATGTCAATTTGGGAAACGCGTATAAGAAAATGACTAACAAAACGTGTGAAGTGGAAAATATAGCTTGAATACATTTACTAGTAATAATTAGAGTGTGGAAAATCCTAACCACAACACTCAAAAGACCGGTGTCGGTGATGTGTAAAAATTGTATCGGTATTTGACATAAGTGTTTCGACATCTGTAAATGTGTATTTCTATTCATGAGATATGTGTATTGTTATGTATAGCTTAATAGACGGTTAGCAAAACAAATTATAATTAAGCTATTACATTAGTACAAAGTTTGACATCTTAGCGACAATAAGGCTCTATTTGGCCTACCTTATTGTCAACTTTTTGCACGATTTTTTTGTCGCGCGGTTTCTCTAAATTTTTAATGGATAGAGGCATAATTTTTTGCGTGAATCATTCGACTCAATGAGAGGAATTAAAAAAATATAAAAATCTAAATCAAAGTTGAAAAAATTTCATATAAGACGATGAAAAAGGTCAAAAAGCAGTCTTTCCCAAAAGCACTACAGTAACAATTGGTCCGAGACAATACGGGAAACAATTTATAGGGGAAAATGAATCGGATAATGTGATATTGTGATGTAAGGATTACTCTTATATTGCAATCCAGTAAGTGGAAATTAACAGACAACCACCAACAAGATTGCAAAAATTTTCATTGTCATGATTAATTGCAATGCCTCTCTTTATCACGTTTCCTTGGGCAAATAATCCATAATCCGGATTATTGGATTATTCATTTTGTCTTTATTCCTTTTTTTTTTTGCATTTGTTAGTTTTGCGTCAAGATTTTGTGATTTCTGGATTTATCTCGACGAGATGAATCTAAGAAGTATAAAATTATGGTCAAAATTCAATTTTTTTTAATAAAGCAAAAAATAATCCAATAATTCAAGTGTTTTCGGCTTCATTAAATAAATATTACTTTTGACTATAATTTTATACCCTTTGGATTCGTCTCGTCGAAGGGAATCCATAAACTACGAAAACTTGACGCAAAACTAAAAAATGTAAAAAATTTTGGAATAAAAACAACCAAAAAACCAGAAAACCGGATTAAGTTTTTTTTGTCAAAGGACCCATCATGTTGGGACATCCACATAGATAGGAGTCATAATGGTGTTACAAAAAACGGTTGCATCAAAATTTGGATAAATGTAAAAAAAGGTCTCAAACAAGTTAGGACAAGGTGCATTAAGGGGAACCCCGGGGAGATTCACAGCACCGTGTGTTGTGTAGCTACGGCGTGGCCGCGCTGGCATCGTTTCGGCGATTGGAGATGCTCACCGCGTAGAGTTCGTTGAGTACTATGTGTTCTAAAAATTAACTTGATCGGATATTGTTAAGCGCGTCATCAGAACACAAATACCTTAAAAAAATGGAACACAAATGGACATAAACACTGGATCAAAACCACTGAACCCATTCTTTTTCAAGCTATTTGTGTTCTAATAAGGCACCCAACGATATCCAATCGAGTTATTTTTGGTACACATTCAGTACTTGACGAGTTGTATGCGATGAACGTCTCCGATCGTCATAAAGATACAGACGCAGTTGCGCCATGTATTTGCACAGCACAATACTGTGCGTAAGGTTTCACAAAATTTACACAAAATTGATTTAAACTCACAATTGACTTAAGGCCTAATTTGGCCTAAAAGTGGTTTTTGGATTATTGGTTTTTTCGATTTGTCTTTATTCAAATTTTTTTTTGCATTTGTTAGTTTTGCGTCAAGATTTTGTGGTTTCTGGATTCCTCTCGGCGAGACGAATCTAACGAGTATAAAATTATAGTCAAAACTCAAAATTTTTTGAATAAAGCCAAAATAAATGGATTATTTGCGAAACTAACAAATGCAAAAAAAATTTGAATAAAGACAAATCGAAAAAACCAATAATCCAAAAACCAATTTTAGGTAGTACTACGTAAATTACGAGACAAATTATTGTTTTTTTATAACACATCAAACAAATTTCGCTCTGCAAGTTTAAAGTTCTTGTGAATGTTATAGATTTAGAGGGATCACGCGGCCCTAGAAATAGTAGGCCGGAGCTACTTTCACCTGCTACCTTTTTCAGCTCACCGTCGGGTGACTACAACGTCGTCCCCACGCGCCACCGTCGAAAGTAAGTATTAAACGGGGTTATCTTCATACCGTCGGAAGTGTGTAAGCCGTTTCTGTAGCATCCGCCCAAAGTTCCCGCAACTTTGTCCCACACCCACTTCCGTCGAAGCGCGTGAACAATTGTCAGAGCACGCGTGTGCCTATTTCTGATTTCAATTGCAAAAATTTGAATACTAACATACAGAGAAAGAGAGAGAGAAGAAGACAGGTGACAAGTGAGCGCACTAAACGCCAAAGCGGAATTGATGATCTGGTAGTGTATTGGGCCCACCTCGAATGCCCAAGATTTTTTGTTCGTGCTTCTTCTGTGATTGCAGTTGGGCCCCGACCTATGGGTTGCCTTTTTGGGCCCCATCCATCGCTCTTTTTCTCTGTCCAGCTGTTTCGATGATCCCCCCTCTCTCTAGGAGCTGTTTGATGGCTCCGCGATTGACTCGTTAATTGTTTTGGATTTTGGATTTTCCGGTGTTTGATTGAAGCATGCATATATGCACAATATCCCTTTCATTTTCTCAAATTCTGGCATCCTAGCTATTTCATGTATACTGCTTCCTAGGAATATGGTTGTACAAAAATGTACCAATTATACTGTTTATAGACTATAGATACAGTAACTATTAGGATTCGCGAATGTAATTCTCGAAAAAATTTACTGAAAATGCGATTCTGGAGTGTGCACCGTGCGAGACTAATCTCGGGCTCAACATATATATATAATTAAGGTGGTGTTCATGAATCAACTTGTGCGCCTGTTTCCTGATTTTTATTTCATTTTTACATTGAGAATGTCGTACAAATATCAACCACGCAAAAGGAATCGTGACTAATCAAGATCATGATATTGATAAGCATTGCATATCAGTGACAAATAATTTTCGTTTTGGTCTTCATTTGTCGCCTTTTTTTTTTTGGTAATGGCTATACCATAGTTGTTATGCCCATTATTATTAATAGATTTTCTCTCTGAGATTGCCTTTCATGGAAGAAATTATGTAGTGATCCTGAAACACTGCTCCAAACAACCCCCTTTTTTTTTTTTTGCACAGAAAATTCCAACCTTTTTTAGATGTGCGTCCCGAACACTAAACAAGAAAAAACTCATTTTTAGTTTGGAAAATGCTAAGTACTCAGAATAGTTACTCAAAAAAACTATTCAAAAATGAAAATCAGTGGCTTAGATTCACAAAATGACTGAGCCACTGATTTCACTTTTTGGGTAAATTTCTGAGTAACTATTTTGGATATCTAGCACTGCCCGTTCTAGTTTACACCTATGGCAGGGAAATAGGTGGGGAAGTGGACCAACACCATGGGTACCAAATACCAACAAGTGGTTTTAAACCTCCAATTCATGTTTGGTCGGTCCAGTACCTGTTTCCTTTCCCCCAAGAATCCCTTGTGATTGAATTTCGCAACTCTGATTCTTTCTTTCTTTCTTTTGTATCCAGTACGCTCAATGTGGACTCCATTTGTATCCAAAAGTTTAGTAAAAAATATCTCAAAGAGGCATCGAAAGTCCTTCTTTCACCCACCTGCTGCCTGTAAGACCGAAAAGTAACCGTGTGGCGTACTGCCCACTACTCCAATGGAACGTACGCGGCTGACCTTATAATACAGTGGAGTAGTATTTTTTTCAATCAGATATTCGGACCGTTTACGCGCACCTCGGATTGTTTACGCGCACCCCGATTAAATTTTGAGATTCTAAGTCAGTGATTGAGCAAACCCTCAAGTAATTAAGGTTTGAAATATTTGGCCTCCGTCAAATTCAAACATGCGATACTCGTGAAGGACAGGAACATTATAATAGTGTACATATACTGTTCAATTGATCAATTTTTTTAAGGGGGAATTCTTGAATGGATTTTATGAGATAAAATGAGAAAGTTGATTTTAGTTGGTGTTTTATAGAGGGGTGATAAAATCATCTTGTTTTCCCAATAAATAAAATCTAAGTGATAAAATAGTTGTGGAGCACTATGAGTTTCAAAAATGGTTGATAAAATCTAGTGTGATAAAATCTATTCGTAAAATATGATGATAAAATCAAATAATTCATTCAAGAACTCCCCCTAATTATGTTTTCAAGTTTTTTTTGTAAATTTCATGTTTCAAATTTTGATAAAAACATATAAACTTATTTTATTTACTTTTAAGACTACGATTCAGGGGGTGTTCCACTAACAAAAAACTATTTTTTTTCAAATACCGAGACAGGTCATTCTCTCACAATACATCACCTAAAAAACCACGAAAACCCAATTTTTTCAAAAAACTGAGTTAGTGAAACCCCCTCAGTATGTTATAATGGTCATAAAAAAAAGTACAGTTTTACTAAAAGTTATATTTTACTCCTCTCACTTTTGAGTAAATTTATCTTGAGCATCAAACTTTACTTGGAGCGCCCCAAGACCCAATTATAATGTGTAACTCTTTCACCTCCAATTTTCTCTCCAAGCCGCAACCAAAGCAACAACATTCTTTTCTCTTATGCCATTTTTTTATTAGGGAGGTGAGGGACCAATGCGAAGAAAAATTTAATTAAGGTGGGAAAATTAGGAGGGCTCATTTGTTTGCTCAGAGATAAAAAGACGAGATATATAATTCATCGGATATGAGTGAGATATAAATTTAGTAGCTTTATCCTCAAGTGCACTTTATCCTCATGCGTTTCGCATGAGGACAAAAATCGGAGAGGGTAAAATAGTCAAATTTAGCAGCTTTTGACGGAGGGGAGGGGATAAGAATTAAACCCCCCCCTAAAAGTTGGATTTTGAAACACATGGCATAACATATTCAATCTCCCCTTTAAATCCCCCAAACAAACAAGGGAAAATGACCAAAACATGGTCTTTAGGGCAAAAAATGACCAAAAGATGGTCATGGTTTGGCAAATGACCAAATCATGGTAAGGAACAAAAAAATGACACATACATGGTAACTTTTGCCTGCACTGCCCAGAATACCCTCTTTCTAATTTCCCCCTTTTTCCTTCCCTCATTCCACTTCTTCTTCGTTCCAATCATAACAGAGGGAGGGAGAGAGGAGCGACGCCGCCACTACCGCGTCTGACGAACGCCACCATCACCGGCGGCAAGCCCGGCGCACACCACCACCGCCGCGTCGACCACCGCCGATGATCGATGAGGTTGAGACGAAGAGTATTGGGGAGGGTCCCACTCTCTCTCTCTCTCTCTCTCTCTCTTGCTCATCTCCGTGCCGTTCTCTTGTGGTCCCATAATTACTGCCTAAGCTCCGGTGAGTAAATTGAAAACTCAACACAATTTGTCCTATTTTTTTAAAACCCCCATGAAGTCAGATCATTCACCATGTTTGTTTGAGATTTGTGAGCTTCATGAAGATATGGGATAAGAAAAGAGGAAGAAGAAACTGCTGCGATACAATTCTTTTTGGCAAAAAAAAAGAAAGAACAGTGTCCAACCAACTCATCTTGTTGCTACGTTTGTGCGATAACAAGATCGCCGATGCCGACTTCTTCAACACCTTCAAAAACGACTTCAACGAAGCCGACATCAACTGATATGTTTGTATAACGCCCTCTGTTTGTTGTTTAATGCACACTATTTCTTAGTAACTGATTAGATTTCCTTTAATAGAGTGAGGACATTCTCTTCTTTGACCCTTTTACATAAATATCTGCTGAAATTTTCAGCTTGGGCTTTTATTCGTCTAATGCTTATAAACATAATTGTTGGGAAAAAAACTCACCAAGTGTTTGACAAAATTACCGAGTAACATTGGTTATTGGTATAAATAGATGATATGACACTGATTCCATGTTTATGTATACTTTGCATAAACAAATTGAGATCTCAGTGAGAATACATGCAATAGTCCTTATTCCGGTGCAATGTTGTTGTCAAATGGTATTATGTTAATTCACTGAAGGAGCAAAGGTCTAACATAAGTGCAATTAGTTTGAGGGAATGAGCAATGTTGATTCATACAAGTTGCAAACCTAATTCAGTTACGGTGCAACAAATTTTGGATGTTGTTTCTATTGACCTTTGTGAGAAAAATTTTAGACAATTATGTTGCTAGTTTGGGAAAACAAAGAACAAGTTATGTTATTACAAGGTGCAACAATTTTTCATATAAGGAGCATGTTATTTCATACAAAGTGCAAATCAACCTATTTGTTCTCATTAGAGTACATAATTTGATAGAAACATTGTTCGAATGAGAAAATTTTTAGACAATTGTGGTGCTTGTTTGGGAAAACAAAGAACAACTAATCTTATTACAAGGTGCAACAATTTTTCATATAAGGAGCATGTTATTTCATACAAGGTGCAAATCAACCCATTTGTTCTCATTCGAGTACATAATTTGATAGAAACATTGTTCGAATGAGAAAATTTTTAGACAACAGTGCATGTCAAGCTTATACAAAGAGCACGTTTTTTTGTTGCTCGGAGCAAGTTTTTCAGTGTCAGTGACAATATATTGTTTTGCATGTTATAAAAATAGTGCAAAGGTCACTCCACTGACAATGGTAAATAAAATTTCTGGGAAGAATAGTCAGGTGCTTGTGGTTTCATACACAATGCACGTCAGTGTTATATAAAGAGCATGTTTTGTTCTTGCTCGGAGCAAGTTTTTCAGTGTCAGTGACAGTACATTGTTTTTTTGTTATAAAAAGAGTGCAAAGGTCACCCCACTGACAATGGAACGTCGAACGAATGGACTTGTATGCATGGTTCATGCCATCTAAGAACCCAAGGAAATGATAAATAAAATTTCTGGGAAGAATAGTCAGGTGCTTGTGGTTTCATACACAATGCACGTCAATGTTATATAAAGAGCATGTTTTGTTCTTGCTCGGAGCAAGTTTTTCAGTGTCAGTGACAGTACATTATTTTTCATGTTATAAAAGAGTGCAAAAGTCACCCCACTGACAATGGAACGTCGAACGGATGGACTTGTATGCATGGTTCATGCCATCTAAAAACCTAAGGAAATAAGAAATAAAATTTCTGAGAAGAACAGTCTGGTGCTTGTGGTTTCATACAGAGTGCATGACAAGGTTATACAAAGAGCAAGTTTTGTTGTTGCTCGGAGCAAGTTTTGTTAGATTGTGGACGTAAGGTGTCAATTTACGGGGAGGGGAAATTATTGGGGATTTTTTTACCTGGGGGTATTTCTGTCAGTCGAAATATTGGTACCATGTATGTGGAATTATTTTTTTCCTTCTCATGTTATTGGTCATTTCCAAAAACCTTACCATGAAATTGGAATATTTAGTTTTAAAAGCCATGTTTTGGTCATTTTCCCAACAAACAAGCCGGTAGTGGAGGCACAAGGAGTAATGCAGGATGGAAAAGGTCATAAAAAGGAAAAGGTACAATTAGTCTGGGCAACAGACACTAATTATTCAATGGTCTTGAGTCAATAACACCAAACATGAGGGACCGAGAGAGAGAGATAGAGATAGTATCGAATAAATCCTTTTTAATGCACGTTGTTTAGCAAAAATGAAAAGAAAAAAAAGAGACAGACTAAGGAGGGAGCTAATAAAATTTGTTGTCCTATATAATCATCAAAGTTAAGGAAATAATTACTACTATGATTTTGTTACTCTAAATTTACATTTTTTTTTGTCTCTTTTGAACATTCGATTCACTTTCGATTACGACTACTTTGATTTTGTAACCCTATAAATAGTATCAAGTTCAAAGTAGCATTAAAAATTGGGTAAGTTATCAAAATCACCCTCGAGGTTTACATAAGTTATAGATTACTCCTCACATTTTTAAAAATTACAAATTATCCCGTATTACTTAACAAATTACCCCTTTCATGTTGGAATGTTAGGAAATTCGACGGTATGACATCATCAAATCTTAGTTACAATGGACCAAACTGTCATTTTATAGAATGAAAAATTATTTTCACAACTCTACAACCTTTCACAAGCTATAAAAGGAGAGTTTGGTCCATAGCAATTACGAATTAATTATGTCAGATAAATTTTGTTGAATTTTCTAATGGCTACATCACGATAGGGGGCAATTTGTTATGTGATATAGGGTAAACTATAATTTCAAAAGCTTGAAAGGATATCTGTAATTTCTATATACCTCAAGGGTGGTTTTGATCATTTACCCTTTGTTGGTTACCTTTGGGAAATGATTTTCGCACCCCCCAAATTACTAACCGCACCCCCTAGGGGGTGTGAAAATCAATTCTGATTGATTTTCGCACCCCCCAAATTGATTACTACACCCCCCCCCCCCCAAAAAAAAAAAATAACAATTTGGAGAGTGCAAAAATCACTCTAAATTGATTTTCGCACCCCCCAGAGGGGTGCGGTTAATAATTGGGGGTGCGAAAATCACTCCCTTTACCTTTTTATGAGAAAAGACACCTAAGACACAGAATTAATTCCCCATAATACCCCCGAGCCCATTTGCTGCTCTAAACATGCAAAAAAGGTGAGAGGTAAATTCAATGATTAGATGACTACGACGACCATTATACGATGAGATGCTCACATCCTCCTCCCCGAGAAAGTTTTAAGTGAAACGATGGTGTCACGATTTCACTCATGGAGTGCCGTGTTTGCATGGCATGGAGTCCAAGGCCAAGCTGGCCCAAAACTCAGCGCTGTCGAATTAGCCTTAGTCCCCATGGCAGTGTTTGGTTAGATAATTTAGTTTAGTTTTGATGATGTCATCAGGTGTAATGAGTAGAGAAATGAGGGAAATGATGATGACATCAAAACTAAAATTAAAACTAAAATTAAACTGAGAAACGAACAAGGTCCATGTCTCTGAGAGAGAAACGGTGATACCACTTCGGCGCGCCACATTGCTTCACCGTTGGACAAAAATACCCACCCGCTCGGCGTAGTCCTGTCCATCAGCTCTGACCCCCGTAGGCCCCACCTCCCAGCTAGACTTTAAGAATCTATCTGTCCTCCATTACCCGCAAATCAATGGCATCCCTCCCCTCTCTCTTCACATACTAGAACAGTACTTGTTTACATCCACTATATAAATACCCGCGTATATAACTTTCCTTATCTTTGTAGTGTGTATTTATAGAGAGAGAGAGCCTCACTTCCCCTAACATTTAAAACATTTACGATGAGCAATGGCTGTGTCCGCCGGTACCCGGCGTTTCTCGCCCTCACCACAGTCGCCGTCCTGTTTTTCCTCACCACACCGGCCACCGCCTGGCGCCCATGGCCCAACCAGAAGCCCAACGCCACAGACCTCGTGTTTGGAGCCTCCAAAAAGTACGAGGGCTCCTCCGACTTCGTCAAGTTGAAATACCACATGGGCCCAGTCCTGACGGCCGACATTTCCATCCACCCGATCTGGTACGGCACGTGGAAGAATCCCCAGAAGCGGATCATCCGCGAGTTCATCAACTCGATCTCCGCCGTCGACTCCAAACGGCCTTCGGTCGCCGGTTGGTGGAAAACTATCCAGCTTTACACCGACCAGACCGGCGCCAACATCTCCCGAACGGTTCGGCTCGGCGAGGAGAAGAACGACCGATTTTACTCCCACGGCAAGACCCTCACGCGCCTCTCGATACAGTCAGTGATAAAGAGCGCTGTTACGGCCTCCACGCGCCCTCTCGCTATCAACCCCAAGAGTGGGCTTTACCTTTTGCTCACCTCTGATGACGTGTACGTCCAGGATTTCTGCCAAAACGTCTGCGGGTTCCACTACTTCACGTTCCCGTCGATCGTGGGGTACACGCTCCCTTACGCCTGGGTGGGAAACTCGGCCAAGCTATGCCCAGGGACGTGCGCGTACCCCTTCGCCGTACCGGATTATATCCCCGGGAAGAAGCCGTTGAGGTCGCCTAACGGCGACATAGGTGTTGACGGAATGATTAGCATAATTGGTCACGAGATTGCTGAGCTGGCGACGAACCCGTTAGTTAACGCCTGGTACGCCGGTGGGGACCCTGTTTTCCCGGTGGAGATTGCCGATCTCTGCGAGGGCATTTACGGAACGGGGGGTGGTGGGTCCTACACCGGGCAGATGTTGAACGGCGCCGATGGTGCCACGTACAACATGAACGGGATAAGGAGGAGGTTTTTGGTCCAGTGGGTTTGGAACCATGTGGTGAATTACTGCACTGGCCCTAATGCACTTGATCAGTGAATTATTATCTACCAGTACTAGTTTTTTTACTCGGTTGCGTCTCTCGAGTAATTATTCAGTAGTCTCGGAGAACAGTCTCGCTCTCTTTTTCCTTTTTTCTGGTTATCTGGATATTGTTTCTTTTTTTGGGTTTTTTTTTTTGTGAGCTGCTTGTTCATGGAAAATTGGATTAGTTTTAGTTGATGTATGTTTTTTTTTTTTTTTTTTTTTAAAAAGTGTAATAAATACTACGTCTATTTCGTATACTATTATTCGTATACAAGTACTAATTTATTAGTGAAATAAGCAAAAAAGCAAAAAAAAAAAAAAAAAGAAGAAGTGTTAATTAGTGGTATAGTGTTTCCCGCCTTCAGTGGTGGGGGTTGGTGGAAGCCTTGATGGAGTTATTTTATTGACATTTCAGATATTTTTAGTTTTTACATTAATTTCTGAAAATGGGGTGGTACGGATGTGTAGATATTTAGGGAGCTTCTGTGCGTCCGTGCTTACCATTTTTACGCAATCGTCCTGACTCACCTACTCTCTCCGTTCTACTCCTATTGTGTACGGTATAATTTTTAAAAATTTTGGATTGGTTCAAATTGGACCCGATTATGGATACCAAACCAGGGGTACCGAAAATGTACAACAACTTGTGGAACTTATTTTTTGGTCCCACATTAATAATTGTAACCATTTGAGAATAATTTAAAAATAATTTTTCAAGAGATCTTGTAAAAGATCAGTTCAATTAGATACGAGTAAGGAGGTGTTTCACTAACAAAAAAATTGTTTTTTCCAAGTACCGAGACATGTCATTCTCTCACAACACATTACATAAAAAACTGTGAAAAATTAATTTTTTCAAAAAACTGGGTTAGTGGAACACCCCCTAAGTGGTTAATTCAAAGTTCAAGTTTTCATTCAGAATTGACAGGCTCGAAATACCTGTGTGGGACCTGGAATTGATGCTGTGCAACTTTGTGCACAACAGGTGCTGTACACATCTAAGTCGTCCGTTGTTCGGATGAACGGTCTAGATTTCACCTGGGGACCTTTGCATCCGAACCGTTCATTGTCGTGCATGAAAGATGAAATTTGGGCCGTCCATCTAAGCAACAGATGGCCTGGATGTGCACAACAGTAACCCTAGATCACCACGAAAATATTGTACCCATTGCATTTTCCCATGTGAGACTCGAAAGTGAGCGTTGCATGCTGTTTTACATTTTTCAGTACACTTAGTATTTTCAGTTACGAATTGTTTGTCCTCTTAAAAAAGTAAAACTAAAAAGTTTTTGTACTTCAATTTGTTGTCCAAAGAGCCTTATTTTATTTTATTTTATTTTTTGGTGTGAAACCTGAATGCATAAACTCCAAAATAAAATTTCTGAGGCATTGAACCCTACAACATTTTCATGGAATTGAAATTCTAGAAATGAAGGACAGTAATTAAAGATAACTATGCCTATACTCCCATCAAGGCCTCCTTGCAACCTCCTTATTGGTGAAATGATTTGATCAAGTTAATTGTACCGTAGAAATTGTACCGACTCGTCCAAAATACGATTGAATAGCCGAGATGTGAGCGGCACCGTGCACAACATGCTGGATTCTTGGCGGTGTTGCCTTGAGTTTTTGTTTTGAAACTTTGGCCCTCAAAGTTAAGTCAAAATCGGCCCATGTATTTTTTTAAAAGCAAAAGATGCATGCCAGAGCAATTTTTAACATCTTTGAGTTCGACACTTGGAGTTGGATATGCATACAAAATCTTAAAGCAACTCCTCTAGTCCCACTCCTTTTTGGAAAAGTATGCATACTGATTCGTATGCACAATTCCAGACGATGATGATTTCTTGCATTTGAACATTATACAGAACAATAGAAGACCTAACTAGCCCTGACCTTCTTAAATCCCGTATTCTTCTTCCGAAATATTGCTCCAAGGATAACTTGCTGACTGTAAAAGCTCATTCCAACTCCTCATTGGCTTAGAAAAGCATTCTTTTTGGACGGGATTTAATCGCCGAACACATCTCTTGGCGAGTAGGTGATGGGTCGTCTATTAATCTTTTCCATGATAAGTGGATACCTAAGTTAAATAAGCCTCTCATTCAGGTTATTCCGTTCAGTGGGTCAGACAATCTTATGGTTTCATCTCTAATAGATGAGGGGAATAATGGGAAAGGGTGGAATGTGGATAAGGTTAAAAATCTTATTCCTCAGTCTCTTGTTCCAGAAGTTCTGAGTATACCTCTTCCCATTAACACTCAATCGGATCAGCTTGTTTGGCCTCATAGTCTCTCAGGTAAGTACTCCACTAAATCAGGTTACAAATCTTTGTATGAAAAGCAACAGTCATCTCAAACAGCCTCCAACAATTCAGCTTGGTTCTACAATGGTATTAATGTTTGGAATCTGGACGTCCCTGAACAGATCAAAATCTTCTTATGGAAATGCCTCAAAGGAATATTACCGGTCAAGGAAAATGTGGGGTTGCCCCTCCATCATGTCTCCCCTATTTGTACGCTATGTGGTGCAACAAATGAATCAATCGCTCATTTATTCTGCCATTGTCCTATTTCTAAAGCAGTTTGGGAGAACACTGAGTTCCACGGTCATATTTTAGAATCATTGCAGGATGGATCCTTCAGTAATTGGATCATAAATGTGATAATTCAATCCCACAAGGACAAACGAAAATTCTTTTCTTTTATCTCTATACTCTGGGCCATTTGGAAAGGTAGAAACGGTTTGGTCTTCTCAGATGCTCCTTTTAATGAAGACTCTACCCTTGCTGTGGCCAAAGACTGTGCTCAATGGTTCTTACGAGCTTCTAGTTAGCTATCTCATTCAAAAGAAAAGGATCTCCAACTGACTCACTCCCTCATCAAGAAATCCATCTTTTACCATTAGGCAATCCTTTATTCTTGACTCTGATCAGCGTGTTGTTCATCTTCTTGTGGACGATGCTTGGAAGGAAAAGAATAGCTAATGCGGTGTGGGTTTCACTGCTAGTCATCCTAATGGGATCCTTATTGCTAAGTGTGTTTTATCTACTTATGCCTCAACACCGACACAAACTGAAATTACAGCTTGCAATGAGGCCATCAAATGAGCTTTATCTAATAACTATAATGTTGTCTATATCTTTTCTAATTGTTTAAATGCAATTATGCAGATAGCAGGGAGGGTTGAGTGTCATTACCATGACACCTTTTTGTTGCGCAACATGACAGCTAAGGTTTCAAAGCTGTCCTTTTGTCAAATCTCAAAAATTGCGCGTCACGTGGTTCAACGATCTCATATTCTGGCAAAGCATGCTCTAGACCTTTTTGCTCCTCGCCCGGACAGCGGTGAGGAATGTCTGCATCAGCCCTCTAGTATTACTAGTGTTGATTAGTTCTTATTTATATTATGAAGTGTTGTTGTTGTAGTAGTTGTTCTGTTTCGGTTCTTTATGGTTTCTATTATGTCCAGGTTATGTCTATGTTTGTACTCGGGGTTTCATCTAATGAATTTTTTTCTTCTTCTCAAAAAAAAAAAAAAAAAAAACACAATAGAAGACCGCTTGCATCATCGGTGGAGCCAAAAATCAAAGTCGGAGGGAGCCAAATAATGGAAAAAAATCTTGGTTTGATGATTTTTCCAAGACTAAATCCAGTCTTTCGAGTTTTTATGGAATGGTTTTGATAAATTAAAAAATTAATCTTGAGTATTATTGTTATCATATATTCGACAAACGTAGTATCGTTATTGCACGGTATCATTCATCAATATTTAGTGTTCTCAAAATGAAAATTATTCTTACTTATGGATTATTTTTGCAATTTTATATATTTTCTAAAATTTATCTTTAAAAAATACAAAATATACTTCGAAATAAAAAACTGGGGGGGCCGGGGCCACCTCAGCCCTACGTACCTCCGTCCCTGGCTTGCATTGGATGATTTCAAACATATGTATATAAATATGTGGTGTATATAATTTTATGCACACAAGATTGCTTCGTCCTTTTTTTATACCACCCAAGAATAATTTTATGCACACAAGATTGCTTCGTCCTTTTTTTTTTATACCACCCAAGAATCTTATTTTTGGAGCTTAGATTTTTTTATTACCAATCTTTCTGGATATTTTTTTGTGTCTTCTCCAAAAAAAAAAAAAAGAAAGCTTTTTTAGTTTTACCTCAATTTTTATGTGTGTAAATTATTAGTTTGCCTCGAAAAGATGAATAAAAAAATATGAACCAAACTAAATACTTTAATTAGAACAAAAACAGTCCAATTAAATCTAAAATATCTCTTTTGAATTGTTGTTATTCAAAGTGAACTCTTATTAAGTTTCGATGATAATATTTTTTTTAATTATTAGACTAAACAACCCCCACCCCCACCCACACACACTCAAATTGAATTGTGCATACCTCTAATATTTCCGTAACTTTAATTTTTCAATTGGAGGAACTCTAGCTTATCTAACTTTTTATGAGACAATGCCATTGGCGTTTGTTTAGCTATCAAGGGTAAAATTAAGCTATCAAGATTTTGTACTTTGGATTGGATAGCTTTTACCATTGCAAGTAATTTGATTCTTCTTATCGTTGCCCATTTAAAGAGAAAGGTATATCGTTATCTTATTCCGTATGCATCTCATAATTAACAATTGGCCTACATCGCTACGGTGAACAAATTGAAAATTAAATGCTTAGTACATTGGATGAGGTAAAAAGAAGTTTGGAGTATGATTCAAGCTATGCGTTTATACTTTACTTTGTTAAATAATTGAGCATAAAAAAAGGTTTAACTTTGTGCGTCTTTTCTTTTTGTTTGGCTGAAAAATTAACTACAAACTTCGACTGGTTTGGCGCTCACAGCGTTAATGCTACCGTCGCAGGTTAGGCGGAACTCTCAGGCGAAGCTCTCTAACTAAGGTCTCAGGCGAATTCAACTCCCGACCAGATGTCAAGTGAAGGTTTACCCTCAGAAGGCCCTACTCAGAATTACCAAACCCACAATTCTCAAGCAAGGATGCTGCTATTGCTAGCTAGCTAGCCTTGCAAGTGTTGATTTGATAGTTGTTAACGCTTAGGTTAAATTTTGTTACACTTTTCACCCATGGCGTACACTAAAATCAAAATTCATAGATACTTAGAAATTATCATATCAGGACAAAATAGACTATCAAATCTGCCCTGAAAATTTTGGCATATCTCGAGGATCCTTTTTCCACTTTATGAACACTTCACTTTAGTTTTAGGTTAAATTTATGGGGATCCCACCTTGATGCTTATGACGTACATTTTTCATTTCTTTTCTTTTCTTTTTTAAATTTCTTATTTATAGTTGGGAAAATTTCACTAACACTCCCTGACTTTCACTAGAATCACAATTACGCCCCCTGTGCACTCCCCTACTTCAGTACTTTGTGTAACACTTTAGTCCATTTGCTCTGTTAATACCAATTTTTCCCTTGAAAAATCAAACAACTCATATGACTAGTTAATTAAAACTAAATAAACGTAAAATTAACAAAGTAATACCAAATCAACCAATCTATGAGATAGTATAGCCTAAATTTGCTATTTTTTTTTATTTATTTTTATTAGTTTTGTCCCCAAATTTATTACTTTTTAATTCGCATTGATGAGAGAAATCTAAAAAGTAAAAGAATCATGATCAAAAGATTAAAAAAAAAAAATTATTGTAGAAAAAAATTCCATTCGCATTATTTTTTTGGATTTTTTTCCTTCGGTCCATACTTCTAAATTTGTTCAACTCTCGTTAAGATGGATATGAAAAGTCAAATATTCCGACCATAAGCTAAAAACTATAAACTCATAATGAAAATGAGTTATATCCGACTTGAGTTCAAAAAGTTAGAAAATATGGACCGAACTTGAAAAAAAATCAAATAGAAGAAAAAAAAGCTTGTTTGTGTTTGAATTATGTTGTCTTCAATGAACGTCTTTTTAGCCTTTTGCCATAATTATTTTACTTTTATATTTCTCTCATGAACGCAATCCGAAAAAGTAATAAATTTTAATGCAAAACTAATAAAAATTTTAAAAAAGCAAAGACAAACCAAATAATTAGTTTTGTTTCCTGAATTGATCGATTTTGTAGAGGCTTAAGAGGTTTAATACTAATTTGTGAGTTTTACATTGATTTGGTTTTAATTACCTTGTCATTTGAATTGTTATATTTGGCAAGGGAAAAATTTGTATTAAAGAGCAAATGGACTAAAGTGTTACGTAACATACTAAGTAGTAGTGTAGTGTGATTTACAAGAATTGAGGGGGTAATAGTGTGATTCAAGAAAAATTTTGGGGCGTCTGTGACTTTTATCCTTTATGATGGTATGGTTCTTGCTTTGCCTTTTCTTATCACGTCCATTTTTTAGTGCCTTTTTTCAGTTCACTTTTATCAAAGGGGCACGTTTTGTCATGCACTCATTTTGGCAATGCCAATAGTGCTAATCATATTCTGAGCAACAGTAAAAACACAACAGCAGTGTTTATATATACACAAAATTTACCATAAAATTGCTTAGAATTTAAAATCAGTGGCTCAGATTCACTTGGGAGAGAATTCGAGCCACAGTTTCTGGATAATTTTTATGGGTACTTAGCATTTTTGAAAACCCAAAGCATTTGCCTCCATTGGATTAACATTTTTTATTTATATTTATTTGAGTGCTTTTTAATTTATTCTGCTTTTTTATTTCCAAATTTTAGATTTCACTAGTGGAACTTAAATTTTAAGTAACATGGGTAAAACGAATATATTGAAAAAAGAAACAAGCTTTTTTTAGTCGGGAAAACAGATTATTTAAATCCCGTTCCCATAACTTTTGGCTTTATGGTTTTCTAGTTGACGTTATGTAAAAAGAATGACCAGTCTAAAAAAAAATGTGAAAAGTAAAAAAAATCCAAAAATAAACAGCGCCCAGCGAAGAAAGAACACCTTAGAGCATCCTTATCAGGAGCATCAAATTTTACACCAAATTTAACTTTAAAAACACCTTTTACAATTTAGTAAGTCACTTTTACAAAAATTCACAGAATCAGGTTCTCTATTCTAACTTTGCTGTATTAAACTATTCTTTCTTTCTACTCCTACTCCCCAAAAGTAATATTAAAAAAATGAACAGCACGTGGATAGTGCATAAACAGTGTGTAAATAGTGCTCTGGTGAGTAAACAGTGCCACACCAAATTTGGTGCGGTACTGTAGCAAAGTTAGAAGCTTAACCAATTTGATCAACCATTTTGTGAGCCTGATTTTGACTTATTTTGAGGGTTTGACTCTCTACTTTAACTCAAAAATTAAAGTAAAGAGCCAAATGAGATGCTCTTATGAGTAGGCCTGCCTTTTGTTCTTGATCACTGCTTGGATTTTGCACGTGACACAGATAAATATTAGGAAAAATAGGGCTCATTATTATCTACTTGGCTAGACAAAGAATCTTCCAATTAGAATAAAGAATGGAATGTTATGGGATTAAAGAAATACACAATATCTAAGAAGCTAACATTCTTTAAATTATAGTAAGATTCAGTGGTGCCAAACCCGAAGAATATATAAATCGGTTGATTCATCATAGGATTTGGGTTGGCAAAGTAATTGTTACTCTTGGAATTTTGCAAGACATTTTGTGTTGTTGGTGGGTTCGAGTTATTGTCACGAGTATCGTGTAACGAGAGGCTTCAGTGACTATAACAGATGTGTCGGTGCCATAAGAGAAGAACAAGTTTGATTTTTTCTCAAATAAATTGAAAAAATTCGAAGTGAACAAATTAGAATTTTTTCTAAATAAAGACAAAAAATAAATTTTCATAATTTTAAAATGTATATTCAAAAGTCTTTCTTAATTTCTTTCTCATTTTTTTATATTAAAGGGCAATTATACTCTTTGTAGGTGTAAGCATAAAGCCTTTTTCCTTCCATAATTTATAGAATAGAGTATAATATTTTAGAGAGCACGATCGTATACAATGTCGTTATAGTCAAAACCGGCGAAAAGCAGCAGGGGGCGCCTAAAGGGGTTTGGCCTTTTGACCAACATGTCCCCCGAATGTATGCATACAAACACATACAATTTTGTTGTCTTTGTTCATTTGTCTCCCCATGCCTTATTTTACCCATACTTCCACTTCTTTGTGATTGAATGGCTATTTTGAAACAACCAGTGCAACGGACACAGATGAAAGTTCATAAAATCAGATATAGATTTATGGATAACAGTCCGATTTAGGTGAATTACAGATGAGATCCATGAACATCGAACGATGAGTCACAAATGTGATTTTCATACATACGGGACAATTTTGTTTATACTTGTAACGAGGGGCCCTGTAGTGAGCTTCTCACTATAGGGTATAGTGAGTAACATAGACCGTTGATCTCTGTAATTAATGGCTTAGATGTGATTTACGCTATTACCGGTAATAGAACACTTTTATCGGTAAGAGTGCATAGTAAATCTGAACCATCGATTGTGGAGATCAACGGTCCGTAATATTTTGAGTAGAAGGACAGGGATATGTTTTTTAGTATGAAACACTTGAGGATTAGCCCCACCAACCCACTTGCCTTCCACCTCCATTGCTGCACAATTTGGTAGACAGCTAGATGGATTAAGAGCTTCACTCAAATTTGGGCCATTAGTTCTCACCCTTCTTTTCCTTCCGTGTATATATATATATTTTCCATATCAAGGATCATGCGGAACTTTAGATAGAATATTCAGTGTCCGTGGAATAATTTCACCTAGCACCCCAACTGTTGTGTGATTGGTTAATACAGTGAAACTCGTATTTTAAAAATAAACTGAGTTAGTGGAACGAACCTAAATGAAGACAGAATAAATCCAATTTACGAGATCTTTTTTAGACATTGTAGAATCCTTCTTTGATCACTACTCTTTGAGAGTATTTGGAAGACTTAAATTCAAGGCTTTAAATTCGATGATTACCTGCTACTAGCGAGACGGAGAAGTACATACAAATATACCTACAAAACTCCAAATACCTTCTTTAGGAAAAAACTCAATGTTCTTTTTTCTTTTCTTTTTTAATTCGAGGAAGAGCAAGAACTTCACCGAAAAAACTCTATGTTAGCAGTCCAAATCATATACAGATAATCGAGGTCCTATAAATACATTAGACAATCGAGATTGTGTGACATGTCATGACTGTAAGAACTTCATTGAAAAAACTATATGTTGGCAATCCAAATCATATACAGTTAATTGAGGTCCAATCGAGATTGTGTGACCTGTCAAAACTAGTAAAAACTTCATTGAAAAAACTCTATGTTAGTCAGTCCCAATCGTATACAGTTAACCGAGGTCCTAAAAATACATAGCGTGAACTGTCACGACGAGGAAGAACATCCTCGAAAAAAATTCTATCTTAGGAGTTCAAATCTTATATAGTAGTTAATCGAGATCCTACAAATACATAGCTAATCGAGGTTGCGTGACCTGTCAAGACTGCTTTTCTTAATTCAATCCCGATAATGAAAGCTTATATCCAACTACCCACAAACCACTTTCCCAAAAAGCGAAGCACTTATTATTATTTGTTCACATCTTGTTCGTCTTCATTGATATTTGCTCCAGCAAAAGTTTCGGCACAGGAAAGGAAAGATTGAGAAGAGTTGGATACAGTAAATTTCCCCCCATTAATCAACTATGGCAGAAAAGATGGTCCAAAATCCAAATGATTTCCCCCCATTAACCAACTATGGAAGAAAAGATGGTCCAAAATCCAAATGACACAAGTAGATACGACGAAATGGGAATTGTTAATTCACTTCATACGGGCCCCATATTCACATGAATATATGAAAGTCGCACGTGGCTGCAAAACGAACAGAGCTGATTTATAAAAGCTTGGCTCAGTTGTCAAGGCTTGACTTTTCTATAGAAGCTCGTTTAGTAAATGAACAAAGCTCAAGCACCTCAATAATAAACGAGCTGAACTCGGCTCAGCTCCTTTGCAGTCCTACTGATAGGTGCCGAAAAGCACCCATTTAGCCCTCTAATTAACACTTTAATAGTCCAATCATAGAGTTACTTGATGACTTATATTGGTTGAATTGTGTTTGTAGGCTTTGGAGAGTGCCGAACAATTAAAAGTGCTAATTGGAGTTGATACGATGCATGGAACACAAAGTAGACATATAGAGCTTCGCAACGGTCCAAGAAACGCATCATTTCGAGTTCGGATGAAGCCGGGGCGAGTCCGCGAAGTTTTGGCCTACAATCTGGATTTTCCGCCCGGGCGGGAATCAAAGCCGCCCGGGCGGTTTTACCCGAGTCAAGGGCGGATTAGGGCGTTGACCACGTTTTTTTGGGGTTTTATTATAAATAGGTCATTGCTTTGTACGTTTTGGGGGTTCTAGAATTTTTGAAGGCAAATTTAGAGAGAGAAACACGAGCCGTCCCATGGGTTCTTCAAGTTCTTCATCAAATCAAGCATTCGTCTCCATCTCCATGGCCGGCTAAACACTTTCTAGGGGGAAGATGAAGCCCCGGTCCAAGTAACTTTGCTTATGTCTAGGATTTAGGTTTATTAACTCGAATCGATTGTTTAACTTAGAACATGTTTTCATTACATGGATGAAATCGTTTTAATTCTTTCTATTGGTTGAGTATTTGTGTGTGCACTCTCAAATACCTAGTTAAACAATAGTTTTCTACGTTTGTGCTTGGGTAACTGAGATGGATTATGCTCGTAAGACGGATCGACCCACTGGACAGTCCGTGAAAGAGACGGGTTGTGCCAGCGAGACTGTCCGTGTTATGGGATAGTCCATGCCTGTTAACAACATAATTATCTTCTAGACAAATTGTGATTCGAATAATAAACCTAGCCTACACATAATTTAGTTACGTGGTCGGGGTGGATTCGAAACCCTAGATTTCTCCTCCATTCGTTCTTCATTAATTTTATTAGTTGTTCTTAAATTAATTAGTTTCCAAAAACCAATCACTAAAATCTCTTTTTCTGAATTAAATTAGAAATTAGTCAAAGTTAACGTAATTTAGCCAAATTGTCTCCGTGGATCGATACTCGGACTTAGCCACTATTCTTCTGAGTAAGGATTAATTTCTTGTTTTTATAAATATATTTTTGATACGGTACGACACGGTCTACGCACCCATAGCCGATACACAAAGCTCAGGCTTCTTGGCATTTTCCCATTTAATTGGTTCTCAACCACTGAAGCAAATTAGAAAACATTAAGAAGAAGTGAAACTGCCTGTGAAGAGTGGGTGCAAATTTATTGGCTTTCAAAGGAGACGAGAGGTTTAAAGTAGGGACAATAATTAGTTGAGGGGTGGGGACCTCACTGTAAATGTCCACATGAAATAATTTTGATGCTGGTATCCCCATTTTTGAATAGATTTTGAAACAAGGACACAGAGGATGCATGTACTAGGCAACTGAAATGTAAGTGGTCCTCTGAATAGAATGGCCCTAGTGTCCCCATAAATTCAAAAGGAAGAATTTTAAGTCCCTATTGTTCAACACATTGAAAGAAAAAATTTCTTTCACAGCCTGGACCACCATAAAAATGTCAGCAATACTATTCTGTAATGACCACAGATGAGCTTGACAAAGCCTTTTCATAGTTAGTTGTGGTGATACCCACTACACCTTTTTCCATACCTAGTTATATGGCAATTTTTGGCAACCTATGATTTTCATCCACATTGTTATTACAGCCAAGTAGTTTTTTATTTTTATTTTTATTTTTTTTATAGCCTTTTCATAGTTGGTTGGGTTCATTTTGTATTTGAATTTACTAGATCAGCCTTTTGTTTACGAATATTTTTCTCACTTAAAATGGCAATATATATATATATATATATATATATATATATATACACACACACACACATTGCAAGAAGACAAAAAGAAGAAAACAATGATGAGAAAGAAGGGGGCGAAAATCATTGCATATGGGCACACACATCAAATTTACCTCATGCTTCATTTCCTCTTCCTACATCTGCCGGGACTCGAACGCAGCCCATGTAGCAAATATGAGAGCACCTCCAAGGGATCTAGTAAATGGGATTCACACCAAATTTGAAGAACCATTTCATTAGAAAGCACTTCAGTGAAGTAACAAAAATTTTACACTATTTTTGTTTAGCTTTTGCTCTCTTCAAGCTCTTCAAAATAGACATAAAAAATTTATTACCTTAACAAAGAGCATTTTTAACAGCCAAAGAAGGAAGTAAAGAATAAAGTTTTAAACATCTCATTGGAGTAAATTCAACATATATACTAATATACCTATGCCAAATAATACATTAGATGTAAATTTTTGCTTCAACTATGGATAATGCAGGTGTCAACATGATAGAATGTGATTCATGAGACAAGGTTTGAAAGGAGCTGGCAGAAATTAGATACCCACCTATTAATGACTCTAAACAGCTATGACTGAGCTTAAACTGAGGTCTAAAAGGACATTAATTTCCTAATGACGCCAAGTTCATAGGAGAGTAACTGGTACTCTTTTCCCTTTCTATATAGCATGTGAAAGATATGGTAACTGAACTCTCATTAAAAAAAAAAAAATCTGCAATACTGCAAAAAGTGTTGAGATGAACAAAACTAGAACCTGTCATTGCTGGATCAGTAAAGGCCATTATAGACTGACAGTAACCTCAACACCAGGCCATTATCATTCTTTTTTGGCGATATTGCAGGATGTTCTAGGTCAGCTTTCACACACCTCGGACTAATCCCTACAGCCACACCCACAGCCATGTCACAAGAATACGCGCGGGGTGAGGTGGCCCAAAGATTTACTAGCAAGGAGCCCTTTCACATGCATATGCGCGGGGTGAGGTGGCCCCAAGAGCAAGGAGAATCAGACATGAGACCTTAGGAGGGAGCAAATCCCAAGTCTCCAAGCCAAGGCTCTTGGCCAAGCGCTTGGTAGCAACTCACTTGGCCAACCACTTGCCCAATCCCATCCGTCCATCAGTTCTGCAAGTATGAAGAATCTGACACACCTTTATTGTATGTACCAAATATGCAATTATTCTCACCAGAAAATACAGAATACAGTTATTGGCAAAGGAGCATTATTGAGTGTGTTATGATGGAGAGAAAACTGTTAGAGCAGGGAAGATGGCTTTGCGTACCTTTGCATGCTCCTTCTGCTCAGCTCAATGAAGACGCATGAGCAGAAGAGTGGGTAAGATAGTACAAGATCAAGTTTGGCCCCCCAAAGGCTGATAAAAGAACTGACTAGCTATAAGGTTGGGCAGTTCCATCAAATTTTTTAGAAGAGTCCCGGTCTCGTATGCGATGGTTGCCACGGAAAAACTTCAAGAAGAGGCCCCGTCTCGTACGTGATGGTTGCCATGGCGAAGTGACTGCCTTCCCAACTGTCACAACCACTGAGTGAACAATGTAAATTCAATTTGTGCTTCAGAAACAACGGTATATATCAAACTCTTAGGGCAGGCTATTATCTGAAGGGCAGTTAATGTTCTGAACAAGGGAGTGAAGTAGTGAGATAATAGGTTTCATTACTAGAATACCAGGTATACTAGCAAGGAATAGTGTATAGATTGCACAGGTAACTCAGAATCAACATTATGTTAAATTTAGACTTCAAAATCAAGACAAATGTCTGTTAAAGTACACTTATCCCTTTGAATGATTACGTACCGAGACAGAAAGATTGAAACTTTCTTTTGATACTGGTGATATGGATTAAATGTTTTGTCTTGCAGCACAGTCCATAGTTGTAGAAGATGGGCCGTTCAATAGTTAATCTTTCTGCCTCGGTAAGTAATCAAGGTCTCTCATTCAATTCTCGTGGGCTGTGACATGAAATATCATTTGTAGGGAGAGATGTCTTATGTGGTAAGACTAATAGACATTTTGTGTATTCCCTGAAAGAATGAAGCTTCCTCACCACATGAACATAGTACAACCCTTAGTTGCAGGACCCAGTTTTCGAAAAAAATTTAGCAACCAGGTGCTAAAATCATGATTTTTCAAATAAAAAAATGATGTGGTTCCGTGTATCGTTTTTCGATTTGTTTTGCACCAAACTAAAGTACGCGAGGAGTACTTTAATTTGGTGCGAAAAAAATCGAAAAACGATACACGGAACCACTTCATTTTTTGATTTGAAATATCATGATTTTAGCACCTGGGTGCTAAAATCTTTTGGAAAACTGGGCCTTAGGTGCGCTCCCAAGACGGAAGCTCGAATCGGCGCTCCCAAGATGGGATCTTGACGGGAGCTCGCTCCTAACTAGGATGGGAGCTTATCGGGCCATTAAAGCAATTATTCTCATACTTTTAGGTGTGTGAAAATAAGAATATGAAAATCACATGAGTCAAGAATTTTTGCAAATTGAAAATACCTAACTTCCAAAAAATTTACCCTTTAAGATAAGATAGGGAAAATTCTCAATAAGTATCATTTTTCCTTCAATGGTTAAGTATTTAAAGGTATTTTATATACATATTTAAATATGATCTATATACGCTCCTTAAGCGCTCCCAACCTTGGGAACTTCTAGGTGCCTCCGCTCCCCCGCACCTGCTCCTGCTCCTGTCCCCGCATCCGCTCCCGCTTCGTGCAACTAAGGTACATCCCAATTATTTCCATGGTTACCATCCAAGTTTTGGTAAAAATTATGAAACACAAACTCCCAGTCTCTTAAGACGATCGTTAAGTACTCTGCCCAGTGAAAGGTCTGGCAAAACCATGTTTAAAATATTAAAGGATACATTCCTATGTATCATGTATGGTTCAATTCTGAAAAATTGACCTGATGATTTCCTGAACCTTGTGAAGTTCCAATATAATAAGACTAAGCACGTAAAATTGAGGATCAACCTAAAGTTCAAACCGGATAAAAAAAAAAACCCTAAAGTTCAAACGGAAAACAAATTTCACTTCTCTGATCTATAGTAAGTAGGCCTCATAGAATGACACACCGTAGATATGGACTTGTAGCACCGTTCAATGGGCAGTTGGCTACTTAATGCATGCATAGAACTTAAGAACTTAGTCCAAATATACAACTGCTTAGAGTTAGAGCCTCTTCAATGCATCTCTATATCTCTATTTTAGAGATTGGACGTGACATATTGAGGAGAATTTCTACTAATGAGCCATGAAATATACCAAGAATCTTCTGCCATTTCTCAGTTCATATCTTCAAGAAATTAAATAGTACCACTTTTAAAAACAACGACACGAAAAGGCACAACTGATAAATAAACAAATCCGGAGTTCCCAGTAATTTATAATAGTTGCCTTTTCTCTTGCAACCCAGAAAAATTGTGCTTCCTAGGCAGGCGGCCCTGTGATTTTCGGGGCCTCAAGCAAGTTTTAACAATGGGGCCTCTAAGAATTTGTATACATATAAATTATTCGATAAGAGTCCTGTAATTTCCTTGAGGTGTAGTGCTGATGTACATCGTTTAGGACCTTGACTACCGGAGTTCCATTCCCACCGCCTATGGAGAAGCATTTTTTAAACATGTTTCAAGTAAATTGACCTCAAAAAATGAAGATTGAGTGCAGCGGTGATGTACATCATTTAGGACCTTGACGACTGAAGTTCCATTTCCACTGCCTATAGAGAAGCATTTTTTGACATGTTTCAACTTTCAAGTAAATTGACCTCAAAAAATGAAGATTGGAAGGATTGAGCACTGGACCTCATGGGCATTTTTTAACATATCTTCAATTTCGGGGGCCATATTATTGGGCAAAAAACTGGGGACTCTAAGCAATGGCCTGGTGGGCTTATGCCCAGGCCGGCCCTGTTCCTAGGCAAGAAGAACCACTTCATGGTACACTATTACTTTTCCAAATAATAGTTCTTTAGATCAATTTTAAGTACTCTATTCTACACTGAGTTCTAGAAGTTAAACATATTAATTGTAAATATAGACCAATTCCCCTAATTCTCAACAAGTTTATATATTTGTATATTATTTTGAAGTGATCTACACTTCAAAACTTACTTATAGCACTCAAAACCAGTCAAAAGTACTGGCGGAAATAAAAATTCTCCCAAAGTGCTACACTGTGCACTATGGAAAAACTAGTTCAAATTGTCATTGTCATTTGATATAAAAATTCACCTAAAAAATATAATAGAACCTACCTGACAAATGGAATCATCATTCACCAGTTTAGTTGAATGGCCGCTTGATTGAGAGGCCGAGTACTATGAGAATTCTATTCTATTCCTTCAATTATTCCAACAAACCAAACAATACATTGTTGGGAGTCTGATCCTCCCGAGGTATTCTTTCCCATGTGCGCATAGGCCCAATACATTGGGGAGCGTCCTTAGAGTCCATACCAATCACTTGGACCCAATATACATTGAATGACTCAAATCCACTTAAAAGGTAAGATTTGTAAGTGGCGAGTCACTTAATTATATAGTATTAAGATCTGCTAGCACTTTTTCTATTTGTCCGGCATGGGACTCAATCTTTCACGCATGTTCCCAGCATACATAAGCATTAAAATGGAATGGAAATTAGTGTGTCCAACTACTGAAACAAATTGCAACAAGACAGTTCAACTTCAATGGCTAACGATGACAAATGACAATGAATGACCCAATTACAAATCCCCATGAAAGAGTGATTATAGAACAAATTGTCGATATTTTGTGCAAAATTTTCAGTTTCAAAAATGATACATACACAAACTTTGTGCCACATGCCCACAACCCACCACAACCTCACTCACATGGGGTGTGGGGCCTACATGGGCCCCACTTGCAGGCCTCACACCCCATGTGAGTGAGGTTGTGGTAGGTTGTGGCACAAAGTTTGTGTATGTATCATTATTGTTTCAGTTTAGTTGGTTATAACACATTTGTCACCTACAGATTGGTTGAATCTAGTGCTGGAAACGAGTCAAATTTTAACCGCTTACACTTTACGAACCTTAACGAGCAAAAAAATATAGAACAAATTGTCGATATTTTGTGCAAAATTTTAGGTTCGAGTTTTCATAGCC
Source organism: Vaccinium darrowii (assembly GCA_020921065.1). NCBI lineage: Eukaryota > Viridiplantae > Streptophyta > Magnoliopsida > Ericales > Ericaceae > Vaccinium > Vaccinium darrowii. Next base: position 12,676,724 of record CM037161.1, read on the forward strand.
TATCCTTGAACACTCAAAACAAGGAATGAAATTTAAATTTTGGTTTGGATAGAGGTACATGGATTCCTTGTAGATGTTTTGTAGTAATGTTTACACCCAAATTTAACAAATATAGCCGGGGGCCATAACAAAGGATAAATTGGGCGTTCTGGACCTAGAAATGAACAATTTAGGGCTGAATGAATATTAACCACTATGGGGCCATGTTGTTGTAGCTAGGCCCAATTAGTTTTGATATATGCATTGATTCCATCGTAATTCAATTTGGCCACATTTTTAAGATGAATTGATTTATCTTAAAAATCATTTAAAATATAAAAGGGTTTGCTAAGGGATAACACAAGACTTATCCCTAACTTTGCACAATGTTAAGAGATAAAGGTTTTTCTATTGTTAGCCCAATGGGCTGACAATAAGGCAATAACAAAAAAAAAAAAAAAAACAAGTTCCATTGTACTTTTCACACATATCTATACACTTGCATATATTTTTATACAATTTTCACATATTTCAATACACTTTTTAAGGTTTAATATTAGCCCAATGGGATGATTTTAGAATTTCCCAATTATATCATACGTCTTTTCCTGCCAATACAACACAAATAGATAGAGATGGCCAAGGCCTGGGCTCTTTGCCATTGGTCATCCATGTTCTAGATTGACTGGAACCGTATAATCAACTTCTAGGCGGGAAGTTCAAAATTAAAACAACAAGATCAAGGTGCCAAACCATGGAGCTCGTTGGCCTATAAATACAAGAATTGAATAAGGATTAGGGGATCCTCAACCAATAAGCTAACGCTTATAAACCCACTCTTCTCAGAGTTTTATCCCTCCACTCATGTGGATTTTATTGTTTCTTTGCTCAAACGTTTGCCTAGCTCTAGACTAGCATTCGTCTTTACATTTCTTTGCACCCCATCTTTATAAATCATCATTAATAAAGTTGGATTTCATTTTACCTCGTTACGTTTCATTTTCAAAAATGTTTGAGAAATTATACGTCCTTTCCGATAAGGCACGACGAACCTGTGTGATTCTGCCCTTTAGATCACACCAATTACCTACGATGCGAAGTCAGGAGAGGCACGTAGACCTCTACGAAGTTTGAGAAGGCACAAACCCTTTTCTATATTGGACTGCAATCCAGTCTTGGCACGCCCGCTCTAAACTGTTCAGTCCTTGAACGTTTTACGTACAGGCCTTCGCGGTTATTTGTCACGTTTCCGGAGACAAACAAGTAGTGAGCATGATACTTCCTACCAAAATTGTAGTCGCGCCCCTGATCATATTAGAAGGGAAATTAGTTTATACTACTAACCTCCAAGGAGTGTTGAATAGAAACTATTTCTTTTCATTCTTCATGATACATTTTGAGTGCCAAAATACTATATAGGAGGTAGTTAAAATAAATATGTAAGGAATATTTAGAAAATAGGAGTAACAATGAATAAAATTGGACAAAAAATTTAGTAAATTACGAGTTGAAATGTGTTATTGTTTTCACTATATTACCACATTGAAATATATCAATATTTTACAGTATCATCCAAGCTAAAGAAACATTAGAGCAACTGCAATCGGTGATGTAAAAGGGGTTGTATACCTGTAGTGATGTCAAAAGGGTTGGAATATGGCACAAACACCAACTCATCTAAAATCAATTGCTGTTAGGGGAAGACGCAACTTAATTTTAAAGGGCAGTGCAAAGTCCTGCACTTAGTGGCAGGTGGACATAAGGCGCTTCACAATGCTGCCCATACAACACTGATGGGTGAAGGCGGTTAGTCTTTCCAATACGCTTGCCCCACGCGCAGGCGCAGCAGGAGCACTCGAGTACATGGTAGATGCTGGCCCCGTAAAGCCAACAAAATCCAATGGGGATGAAATACTGGTTCTATACCTATAATTTGGCACTAATTATAGAACTCCAAGCCGCAATGGTGTAAAATGGCAAAGCTTTATACTGGGTTCCAAGATGGCTATACATGCCACCTCAAAGGAAGCAATATTTTTTAAATCCCAAATGGCTCTTTTAAACGTCATAGGGCTATATTATTTTCTCCCAATTTCAAATGGCTATAAATATCAACAACAACAACAACTAAACCCTTCTAGTCTTTAATCATTGAGGGTATGAGCGGGGAACGATTGAAAATAGACCTCACCTTTGGTAATATGTATAAAGTGGTTGTGTTTAGAATACCATTGAAGCATTATCCCCCAAACATCCAAGAACTGAGTGGTTATAAATATCAAAGTGGGTAAATGTTACGCAATGCCAATTTTTTCCTTATTTCGCCAACACTCATCAAATTACTGGAATATTAGTATAGGCAATTATGGGGTTGATAATGAGAGTTGAAAAAGATGTTGATAATGAGGTTGAGAAGGTAACTAGTGGAATTGGGACTAAGAAAGTATAAAACGTGGGTGGAGGGAAAAGTATTTGAAAGAGAATAAGTTCCGTCTAGACCGGACACCACCATTTCTGGGCCCATCTGTGCATTCATTGCTATAATCTAAACTGTTCATATTGTACAGCCCACAGAGTAGTGTATTCATGCAAAAAATTAGCTTGGTCAAACATCAATAAGTATACCAAAATTTGAATTTTGGTTTCTAATGCGGATGACCTAAATTCTGTCAATAGTTATTACGTTAAATTGTCCAACTTTTGAAATATCTATCGATGCCCGATTAAGCTAATTATTTAAGTGATACATTATTTTACGGACCCTACAAGATAAACGATTCAGGTTACTGTCATAGACACAGTGGAACCCACAATGGATGGCGGGAATAACTTTTTCGTTATTTGAAACTGTTTTTGTTCTAAAATTAGGCACAAAATCACTTTTGATACCAAATCCAAGGCCATTTTTCAAACTGAGCACTGCTACATACCAAAAAAACACACCCATAATTTACTCCGAATTTGAAAATCAATGGCCGAGATTCACTTGAAGTGAATCTGAGCTATTGTTTTTCACTTTCTGAGTAAATTCTGGGTGCCTTTTCTGAGCACTTAGACTTTCAAAAATTCTTGTGCTTCGCCCGAGACGTTTGTGTACCGGGAAAATGTTTGGTACATGAAAATTTTCCTATAAAATCACCAAAAAAATACATCTAACGGGTGAAATTCATCCATATTGTACCCATCGTGTACCAAATCATGTCTAGTGCTACTCCAGTCTCCAATCGAAGACTGCATTTTAGTCTGCATCCAACAAGTAACTGCATCCCGACAAACTTTGGCAACAAACTCACTCAATCGACTGAGTCAGTGACCATCTCTGTCTCTCTCTCTACACAATTCATTCTCCTCCACAATTTTTCCTCAGCTAATCATCTCTCGGTATTCATCCCGTTGATGGAATTTCAACCTCGGTCCAATCCCACCACCACATCACTCTTCTCTCAATTTTCATTCCCATGGCTCTTCTTCTACTCCCTCGCTTTCACTGCCTCACCTCCTTCTCATCAAACCCCACCCATCGTCCACCAACCACACGACAACGTTCTTCGCTCGCCGTCGGATCAATGTCATCAACGCGCGTTAGGGTAGAATCCAGTGCGGGACGGAACACCGGTGCCGCCGTTCTTTGGTTCAAGCACGACCTCCGCCTCGACGATCACCCTGGACTCATAGCCGCCTCGAGGTGTCGGACGGTTGTTCCTCTCTACGTATTCGACCGCCGAATTATCTCCCGTGAGGGCTCTCACTCTCTCTCTCTCTCTCTCTCTCTCTGTGAAAAATACGCGCCTGCACGATACACACTCCTTGAATTACTTTGAATTCATAAGTTTTTCCTACAAGTTTATAACATCACTCCTTGAATCGATTTGAATTCATCGATTTTGCATAAAAGTTTATAACTTCCGTCTTGAAGTCTGAATTTTTGCTGCAATTCACAAATCATAATTTGGACTCTTGTAGTATATTGTATGTGATGAGTTTTTATTTGATTTGATCTTATGAATTTTTAAACAAGTTTATGAATGTTTGGACAAAACATTGTGAATTTTTATTCATATTCCGTACAAAATGTTGGGAATTTGTATACGTGATGTTGTAAATTCAAAGCTATTCATGGGGTGCATGTGTATTGTACCATTTTCTATATGTACTTGTAAGTTTGTGTGTATATGTAGATATGCTCAAATTGAATTGTTCTTGGCATTTTCTTTTACACAACTTCACCGTAGAATTACGTGTTAAAATAAAGATTACATATTGTGGTGGACTAGATGAGAACCTGAAATAAACTAGTTATAGTTTTTATTTGCTCAATCCATGTTATATCAGAAATAGACGAATAATTCTATGAGGAATATGGAAGATTACCATCGGCGTTTGACTTGATGGACGTGATTAAGCTGTGGAGGTCGAATTTCTGTGTAATTCCCTGATATTTGGTGCTAAAGCTAGGTGGTTTCACGAATGCCTTTGATAGCAAGATGCCAAGATGTAGGAGAAGAACATGACCACATGGTTCTCTTGTACCTCCTTATTCCAAGAGATGAATAATTGAAACATTGTTTAGCCTAGCCAACCAAGATTTGACTCTTGATAACTATTCAGAGGATGGGAAGGCATTTTGTTGCGGAAAATTTTTGCAGCTCATGTTAAGTGTATGACTATGATTGGTATAATTACTATGTCAATGACTGAACATTAAGATTTCAGAGATTTCTAAATGTCATCTGCAATGAGTGTTTGAAATCTGTAGTTTAATCAAATGCATGTAGTTTAATATTCCAAGGGAGAATGCATTGGCTTAGACTTGGAGAAGCCCGGGAGTGGTTCATAATACTGTGGAAAATGCAAATGAAATAATTTTTATTGTTCCTTTGGAATATTGGAAATATCTACTCTAATCTACTGGAGGGGAGAGGGGAAGGGAAAAGGGGAAAGGGAGGAGGTCGGGATTGCACCCCTGTCCTGTCCTCAAGAGTGGGGATTTAAGCGCCTGACCATTGCCTTGAGTCAAACTGTCCTGGGAGTTTCCCAAATGATAAAATCAACATTTGCTAAAATTAACAGTTGATTTTACAAAAATCAAAGAATTTAGCAAATGGCTTCCTCATTTGCCAAAATGCAAATTTTGATTTTATCTGATTTAATCATTTGGGAAACTCAGCACGCATGTTAGTGAGGTAAGGCTGGTGAAAGAGGCTCAGAAAATATGAAGTTCATCTTTGGGACTTGGGACCATAATAAACAATGATAGGTGATATGAAGCACATTAGTGGTTTTATATGACTGAATAGAAGATTACGCAGCTTGGAAACCCTCTCATCGCGTGAGAAGAATGTTGATTTCTGGTCTTGTTTACTGCAGGCTTTTCTGATGAAATGCTAGAAGTGCTTCTTCTTGCTTTGGAGGATTTAAGAAAGTCATTGAAGGATCAGGGGTCCCGTCTGGTGATCAGGTTGGGGACCGCAGAAAATGTGTTGCAAGAACTTGTGAAAGAGGTTGTTACACGTTAGGTGCGCTTACTGTGATAGTTTACTGTTCAGGCATGAAGAGAACTTCAAGCACTATCCACTCATTTTACTACATTAATCGACAAGAAACAGGTTAAAGCCACAAACGTATTCGCTGAGGAGGAGGTAGAGTATGACTTGCGTAGAATGCTGGATGGTGTTGGAAAGACCTTATCAACAATGTATTTTCCAGAGGGGAACCCAAGATTTGTGCTGTGGAACACTCCACTTTACAATATCAAGGTCAGCGTTATCCTTTTCTGTGTTCGTTAGTTATTAGTTATCTGATTGAGTCAAAAGTCCTTGATATATGATTGTTTGTGCTAATTTATGTTATCTAGAACTTGAAAGACCTGCCAGCATCGTACAATGAGTTCGAGAAGCTGAAGTTCACAGCTATTTCACCTCTTTTGCCCCCAAAATTACCAAATTTAGAGCTGGAGTTGAACTGGGGTGAGCTCTATTCCTTCAAAATTGTATAAATATAGTGCTTTTCAAAATAATTTTCTGAGTTTGGTTCATGGTTTCTCAAAGGTTGAGGGTATATAAATTGTGATTGGGACATGGGAAAATAATGAATGCTTTATGTCAGGTTCTGTACCCACACTGGAGGATTTGAAGATATTTATGAACGACTGTCTGGGCAAATCAAAAGATCATTGGAGTTCAGTCAAGGGAATCTCAGCTGAACGTGTATTCCGTAGCAATAAGTTTGTGGCTTCAAGAAATGAAATTCAAGGGTTAGGGTTGTCAAAGACAGGGGACAGCAACCAAATAAATTCTTATAACCGTTTCCAAAACAAAAGAAAGGAATCTGTGTTTGTAACACAAAGAGGCAATGTCGTGGGAGGTGGGACAACTGTCGTGTTGAATGCTTTGGCTGCATATTTGAGATATTTGGAGGGTACTGGCCGGGACGACTGGCTGGAGTATGTGGAGTCTCATACTCTTTATAGTGTTTATCTTGTTTTCTAGATTTTGTCTGTGTGAAACTGGCTTGTTTTGGATTTATTTCATCTTCTCTATGCGTGTGCTCACACACTAAGTTTGATTCTTCTCTTTATGTGTTTGCTCGAACCAAGTGTAATCTAATGGATTTAAAGCACTCTGTTAGCTAGCTAATCCATAATAGTCTACTCTAAGAATTGCCATCGCATGCTTGTTGTCTAATACTTTCACAGGGTACATGAAAAGTTACGCCATGCTGAAAATCGTGAAGGAGCTTCATTTGGTATTCTTTTTGGGTCTGCCCTCTGCCTTGGCATCATATCCCGAAGGAGAGCGCATTATGAAGCCATTAAGTATGAGAAAGAAAGAAATGGTGGATTTTTGTCTCCCTTTGGATATTCAGCAGCCACTGTTGCTGCAGTTGCTGATACTGTTTGCTCGATGGAGGTACATATATCATATATGTGATTGGTGGATGCTACTATTAAATTCTTATGTTGATTTATTGGTGCTAAATGCTATTAGTAATTTTTGCACTAAATATTCCCTGTCATGACAATGTTAAATGTTCATATGTAACGCTTACTTAAGAATCAACTGACTTTCATGGCAGTGGTATTGGCTTATGGCTTCAAAAACTCAATTTGTTTACGAAGGAAGGTACGCCATACGAATATGGAGATGGAAAGGCTTTCTAATTCAGGTGAATTGTTGCCGCTACAAGCACACTTGTTAATTTGCAGAAGTACTTGCGGAAGTTCAATATCTGCATTTTCTATCACCTGCCATTAAAAATTGTTCTTTCCCTTCAGTATACTGTTGCTGGTGACGAAGGTCCAGCTATTCTTCTTGTGCATGGTTTTGGTGCTTTCTTGGAACATTTCCGCGACAATATCAATGGTATAGCTGAAGGTGGCAACCGAGTTTGGGCCGCCACGCTTTTGGGTTTTGGTGGATCAGAGAAGCCGAATGTTGTATACACTGAAGTTATGTGGGCTGAATTGCTTAAGGACTTCATCGTTGAAGTTGTGGGGGAACCAGTGCATCTTGTTGGGAATTCAATGGGCGGTATGGATAATTGTTAATTTACCAATTTATGATAATCTTTCAGAAGTTGTTTCATACCCAACCACCCACAGAGCAAATTCCTCTTCTGAATTGTGTCTTTGGAAAATTAACGTTCTTAACTTGTTATCATGTACCGCTTTGTATGCTATGTAACCTAATTTGGTATTCTTGGATTCCAGGCTATTTTGTTTCAATTGTCGCCGGTGTCTGGCCTTCTGTAGCGAAGTCTCTTGTCCTTATTAATACTGCTGGCAATGTTGTTCCTCAATATTCTTCCGTGCCTTTTTCTCAAGTAAGGGGACTTGATGGTGCTAGTGGCTTACCTATCCAGCTTTTAAGCAAAATCATACATAAATATTTTGTTTTCTTATTGGCAATTTATTTTCAATTATCTTATTCCTGTTCATGTATTTGCTACGTGTATACGTCGTATTTAACTTGTTTACAATATATTTGCCTGGAAATTATGTAACAGTATGATTTCCTACTCTGGTTTCTTGGGAAGGATATGGTAGTAAAGGAAATTGGACGTTGTCAAGCATGTACTTGCTGCTCTTCTTTTTCTCTGGGAGCCAATTAGAGCCTTACTGCCCTAGTGTGTGTGAGGATGGGAAGTCTCACACATGTTTATTCAAGCTGGACACTTGATGCCGTTGCTCCCTATTATGGATGTTCCTAGCAATCCCAACATGAAAGTTAGACTAATGTTGGCATATTGTGTTTTTTTTTTTAGGTTTATTTTATTTTTTCTTCGAAAAGGGTAGAAGACTCTGAATTATAATAATTAGTCTTCTTCTGCTTCCTAGAAATGGCACTCTAAAGACCGCCTCCAATTTACTCGATTTGTCAGTTTGATTTCCTCAGAAGTCTTGTGTGTTTAATATTTCAGGAACGGCAAACTTCACCTGTTGCTTGGTTGGGTGCTAGACTCCTCCTACTCTACTTGAGACTGAGTATCAAGAATCTAATGACAAACTTGTACCCAACTGTATGCACTCCCTACTTCTTACTCTTGCTTCCGGGTGTATGTTGCTAGCTTTAACTTCATTATTACGCTCTGCAGAAAGTAGAGCGAGCTGATGATTGGATTGTTAACGAAATGGTACGAGCTGTATCCTTATGAATGCAATAGACACTATCTTTTTGGTCAATCTCTAGATATTTTATAAAGCATTGCAAAAAGATGGGTAATTTCCCTTGCACTTCCTTCATGAGTACCAATAGTCGCATGATCCTGGTGTGGTGGTAGTTCTTGAAAGCATATTCACCTTCAATCTTTCAATTCCTCTGAACTATCTTTTGGAAGGATTTGAGAACCGGGTTCTCGTTATACAGGTGAAATTTTTACATTCTGCAGTAAACTGTGATTTTGCTCTTCACAAAGTTTTTTCTTTTTCTCATCCCTCGTTTCCTTTCGCTTTTATACTATCAGGGAAGGAAAGATCCGCTCTACAACTCACAAACGATACTGGCCTTGCTTAGAGAGCACTGCAAAGGAGTCACAATCAGGGAACTGGATGCTGGTAATTCTGATGTTTTTCCTCGTGGCTTTTATCACTTGCAATTGCATTTATAATGTTCACCTATCCTGGTTTAAGTGATGATGCTACTGTCAAATCTATCAGGCCATTGCCCTCATGATGAGCGGCCGAAAGAAGTGAATTCTATCATTCAGGAATGGGTAGTTACTGTGGGAGGTAGAATTTTATCCTGTGACAGAACGTGAAGATGAAATTGTTGGATGCCCGGTACTCTTCTTTTTTTTTTTTTACTCAAATTATGATCTGTTCCTCCTGCTTTGGAAATTTTTTAGTTTTTTAGGAGCGTCATTTTCTACCATTTGTGGACTACACCATATTTTCTGTGATGTTTGCTACAGACCATATTTCCGCCAAGTTCACTTGACACCTGTAACAGCAGCGCGTACATTCTTCACATCAAAATACCTTTTATTCTTCTGTTTTTTCGGTTGAACTAGCATATCCTTCAATGCTTCATTCCGGCAAACAAGTACAAGGTTCATCTGGCAACAATTCCCGTTCCGTACCTATATATTCACTTCTTACTTTTGGCAGAATAGAACATCAATATCAATACTGCATTGAAATTCGGGGAGAGAGAAAACGTGCCAATAATTATTAATTTGTTACAATTCAACAAATGTAATGATAAAGATACAAGACTCTAATTGCAAAATCAAGAAATCGAGAAGCAATCTTTTTCTTTTCTTGCTCACTTTTCGATGATCAGTCCACCGTAGCCTGATGATTCCCAATCAGCATGCTCTTCAAAACTATTTCAAGTCAAAATGGTTACAAATGATTTAATCTGCCGATTAAAAAAAAACTTCAATCACCAGAAAGCACCCATATCTCGGCAACACCCATTGATGTCCACCACTGCCAATATCATGACTTCGTAGCTGCTTTTCCAGCAGTTCAAGCAGCAGCAACCGACAGTTCCTTCTGTTTCCATTCTTCCTGCTGCATACAACCAGTTGAATGGGCAACAACTTTTGCTAATCTTGCGACAGACCCATTTCACGATAAAGGCATGTCGTATCAGGAACTATCCCTCCATCACGGTACCTTAGAATACCATCTCCTACAAGATCCTTCAACAAGAAGGCTGCGTCTTTTGCTCCACCATGTTGCAAGAACCTTGTTCTAAGAGCAGATCCCGTGGCTGGTGATAGAGGATCATCCTGAAACATCTTTTGCCAAATAGTCGCAGCAAAGCACTTTGCATACAAGTAGCTATAGTAACCTACATACATCAGAATGAAATACGTCTTTACCTATCTAACAGCAACTATGGAAAGATCATATGACTTGATAGCTTTAAAAATGAAACAGCCAACAGCTTACATGATCTGATATCATTAAGTCAGATGAACGTTGGGCCCTAAGAAAGGGGACCGAAGCCACTTGCCATCGTCTAATGGTGACGTACTGATTGATGGTAGCGTTAAACTTTGAATAAGGGTTACAATAGTTGAGATTTAATAATAAATACAGTACAAAATAAAGGAATAAGGTTCCAGGAATTTCTTGACGCCATCAACAAGTATTTTTTTAAGCTGAAAAAGGCGAGAAATTAGGTCGGAGGCCTACTGACCAAAGTGTTGGGCTTTTCAGTTTTCACAAATAATTGAATAAACGACTGTAATGATTTATTGTGCAGTGCAAGGGTGAAATAGGAATAAAAAGAAAGCAATAAAACCCTCGTATCTCATAAAATATTTTAGTGTTTGCCACTAGAAGAAATAATGGAGTCTCAACATTAAAGGACCAAGGACCTAGGAAGTACTACTTATTAACCTGAATTGTTGGATTCTCCCTACTTGGCTAGCCTAGGTAGAAGCAGCTAACATATTTCCAATCTAGAGACAAGCGATTCCATTGAGTACTTCCTAGCAGAGGCATAAGATGAACGGTAGTATGAAAAGGAACAATATGGTAATCCTTGATTGTGATAATACCTGCTCCATAATTCAGAAGATGATTAAAGCGGGTGTGCCAATGTGTGCCATCGACATGCTTCCAACTGGTATGTTGCCTTTTCAAATCCGCCACTGTAGAAATTGTATCGATGGGTGAGGATGGCTGTTCCCCGAAAAGAGTTTGGTCTATTATGGCATAAAAAACCTGAGGAAAAGAAAATAATCAAGCCATTTGTCAAGGTTCGTACTCCTTTTTCTTCTTTTTTTTTTTTTTTCCTCAAGGAATTGTTTGTTACCCCATTTAGTCCTTCAGAATCAAACCTGACGTTGCAACTCAGTTGCTGCAAACATATTTTTGGCTCCCCGCATTGACTCCACCAGTTTCTCAGGTATTATTTCACCAGTGGAATAATGTCTCGCAAATGTCTTCAAGACGCGATAATCCCAAGCAAAGTATCTGCAAAATGTAACAAAAACCTTTTCAGGATGGCTAAACTCTATGGATTCAGCCCCAGTGTATGGTGGGATTGGGTCCATGGGGATTAGTCGACGTGTGCGTAAGCCGGCCGGAGACCCTGAGTTATCAAAAAACTCTATGGATTTAGATTCAAGTTATATGCATGTATGAAGGAATTTCTCATATTCCATGCATCGAAGTTTAACTAGAGGATGATACATTACGTGCATAGCTTATCACTGATTCTGAAGTATATTGAGACCTTCGAACCAAAACAACTAGCAAGAATTTTTTTTTTTGGGCAACTCTTTTTTTTTTTTTTTTTGTGGGTAACTAACAACTAGCAACTCCCCCCAGCTTGATGTTCCCTTTGTCAAGTCTTCTTTAATAAAAAAATTTTGCCGATAAAAAAAAACTAACTAGCAAGTTCTCACAACGATTATTTCTTTGGCAAGATTGCAGAGAAAAACCTCTTTGGTAAGACTTAGTTACGTGACATTAAATTGCAAAAAAGACACCATCTAAAATGCAGAAATATATCCATTTTTATCATGACACAACGTAAAAGGTCAATTGCTATACTGTGATTGCTGTCAAAAGGAAAAATGCAACAGACGCTATAAGATACATGAAGGGTCATTTACGCTGGTAACTATCCAAGATTATAAGGCTGTATGCATGTCACTACGTCTGTCATGGTCCACTTCCACGTAGTCCATTTCTATACCCTTCCCTTTCTAGCCTGATGTGCTCCTCACACAGTCACACTAGCAGTAAAGATTGAAGACTTCAGCTGCCTCCAAAAAATGAATGATTATAGGGTACAATAACCAATGAAATCATATGCAAAAAATGTCAAATGAAGAAGAATATCTAACTTTTAATGAGACCATCCCATGAGTGTATCAAGGGTACACAATTTAGTAAACTTATCAGGCTTACTAATATGATCGGCATAGAACACCAAAATTCACTAGTTATACAAGATCAGCTAATTGAAAGAATCAAATCCTAGGTCCAATTCTCTAACTTCGTGTCTCTCACCCTCTTAGTTGGAATGTTTTATCAGTTATTGAACCCAGAGCAGAAACTTGAGCTTCATTATGAGTATGTTACCCATGCAGCGTAATATTTCTCTCCTAAATGCACAAGCCACAAACACATCAACCGCCAATCTCCCCAGCCACACTGAAAATTATGACGATGATTTTACTTCACTCAATTTTCAATTACAGAAACTGCTGATTATGGGAAGGTAGAAACTAAAAGTTATTGAGCAATACTAGTATATTAAAAAACAACTATGTAGAGAATCTCAAATAGCTAAAAGGTCGCCTGCAGTCTACTCACTCGAAGAGGTTTGAAGGTGTTTCAGCCAAATCAAGAGCCACCCTTGTGCCTGAAAAATGTTGGTAATCCTACAAACACAAGGGGGGAAAAGACTTTAAAATAGTGAAACAAGGAAAATGTCAAACTGTCATTTAGCAGCAAGACATTTACAAAATACCGTTCGTGAGAGCAAGGAGTGAAGAGCATGTCCAAATTCATGAAAAAGAGTTTCTACTTCCCAGTGATTAAGCCTCACAGTTGCTGAATTACGTGAACCCGGAAAATTGCACACAAGGGCTACAACCTGCACCACAGGGTGGCAAGAAAGATAATGGAGAATGACTATGAAGTAAAATGCCATAGAAAGTAAGCATGAACAAAGTTGTGAATCATTGCAGCTTATAAAAGGTGACAGAAACTGACAGGATCATTTCACAGTTTCAAGAAAAAAGCAAATCAAAATGAAGGAGAAGTAGATCGATCACGTACTGGTAGTTGGTATTCCGAATCAGAGATACGACGCCCCCCTTTAATGGCAAAATGAGCACAACCAGGATACTTGCCTGTTCTCGAGTTCAAATCGAGGTACAAGAACCCCAAGTCACCCTGAAATACAAGAATAATGCCTCAACAAAAGATAAGTAAAGATAGCAAATAGCAGACTTATTAAGCATTTCAGATAAAGGACAGGATGAAACATATGGAGCCATCTAAAAAGTAACTGAAAGGGAAGCTTGTACACAGGACTGCCTTGAGGATTTTAATATTTTATAACCAGTGTGGATAAACTACGTTGTAAAAAAATAGAGGATGTCGAAACCTAGGAAGCATGCATTTGTACAGCTACTGCATCAAAAAAATCACTACGAAAGTATGTGAACGTTCTTTTTCTCCTCTAAACAATCATTAAACACTAGAATTCACACTTCCACAATTTTTACTTTCAAACTAATCAGGCGTGCCCCTAGCGAGAAAATAGAATACGAGTTCTATCGGAGGATACAAAAGTTCGAAGTGGCCAAGGCCTTGAAGAGGATGAAACCGGGTAAGGCCTTAGGACCAGATGATATCCCCATTGAAGTGTGGAGAAGCCTAGGTGACTTGGGGGTGACTTGGTTGACAAAATTGTTCAACAAGATTATTTTATCTAGGAGGATGCCCGACGAGTGGAGGAGGAGTACCTTAGTACCTATCTACAAGAATAAAGGGGATATTCAAAGCTGCAACAACTATAGAGGTATTAAGTTAATGAGTCATACGATGAAGTTGTGGGAAAGAGTTATTGAGCATCGATTGAGGATGGTGACTACGGTGTCGGAGAAACAGTTTGGGTTCATGCCTGGAAGATCAACTATGGAAGCTATTTACTTACTAAGGAGATTGGTGGAAAGACATAGGTCAACGAAGAAGGATCTCCATATGATTTTCATAGACCTGGAAAAGGCCTATGATAGGGTGCCTAGAGACATTATATGGTGGGTTCTGGAGAGAAAGGGAGTGACCAGAGGCTATATTGACGTGGTTAGAGACATGTATGAAGGGGCAGTCACTGCCATTAGATCACCAGCAGGAGAAACGAGTGATTTTCCCATTACAGTAGGATTGCACCAAGGGTCTGCCTTGAGCCCGTACCTTTTCGCGTTAGTTATGGATGAATTGACTAGGCACATTCAGGAGGATATCCCATGGTGTATGTTATTTGCAGATGACATTGTCCTTGTAGATGAAACGGCTAGTGGTGTTAACACTAAATTAGAAATTTGGCGGAAAGCATTGGAGTCTAAGGGCTTTCGGATAAGTAGGAGTAAAACTGAGTATATGGTCTGCAAGTTTAGTGATACCAGAAGTACGTATGAGGAAAGAGTGAGGATCCAAGATCAGGAGATACCAAAGAGGGACCATTTTAGGTATTTAGGATCTATTATTAGTCAAGATGGAGAGATTGCAAATGATGTGACTCATAGGATCCAAGTGGGGTGGCTCAAGTGGAGGAGTGCTACTGGTGTACTGTGTGACAAGAGGGTACCAACAAAATTGAAAGGCAAATTTTATAGAACTGCCATAAGACCAGCGATGCTTTACGGGACAGAATGCTGGCCTATTAAGAAGCAGCAAGTGAACAAGATAAGTGTAGCGGAAATGAGGATGTTGAGGTGGATGTGTGGTAAGACTAGACGAGATAGGATTAGAAATGAAACAATTCGCGAGATGGTAGGCGTAGCACCTATAGAGGAGAAGTTAAGGGAAAATAGGCTAAGGTGGTTTGGGCATGTCTATCGTAGACCAGCGGATGCAGTAGTTAAGAGAGTGGATATGATAGCTTTGGGTAGAAACGCACAAGGGAGGGGAAGACCCAAATTGACATTAGATGCGGTAGTACGCAAAGATCTGAGTATACTAGGTTTAAATGATGAAGCAGCACTGGACAGAGCTCAATGGAGAAAAAGGATTCATGTAGCCGACCCCAATTGATTGGGACATAAGGCTTGGTTTGGTTTGGTTTGGTTTGGTTTGGTAAACTAATCAGGCGTGCCCCAGTCTATCTCCGAAGACCCAGACAAGTTGGGATGCAAGGCCCTGAAACAGTGAGCATTAGATAACCTAATTCAATTCAGATACAGGCTGGTGAGACCAATGCGAGTACCATTAACTGCAAATTCAATTTACAGGAATACGTATTCAGACAGATTGGCTTTAGGTAGTAAAGCATGATGCTTAAATCGCGCATCCAGCCTTAGCCGATTCTTCTTCCACTGCCACATTACTTTTTGCAAGGATAGCTTTAGTAAAAGATCATGGGCTACAACTTAAGGAAGAGGCCTTGCATGGAGAAAATAATTTTATGAAAAATCCAGCAAAGAATTAAACAATCAGAAGTGTGTAAATTCAGAAATCATCCTTGGAATTTTTTTTCCTCCCGTTTTTTGTTCGCTTTTGCTTTCAGGTTATGTCGCTTTTTGGGAAAACCTCCTGCCTAGGATTGAGAAAGAACTTGAATCTGGCATACAACGATGCTGGTTCCCATCAATTTCAAAAACAAGGCCTGACAAAGTAGATTACAGCTAAATCTAACCAAGAATGATCTTGAGTCCTTGACCCTTAATGAAATTAAACTGAACAGTGGCTTATATCTCCGGATCAGTTACGTGGAAACCCACAAGACCCTGTACCAATTAAGCTAAACCAACATGACTAATTCAGCATGCTGTCTTTAAAAGCTATGCTACTTTATCAAACAATACTCCAATATAGTTAGACATTAACCAAGTCAAGGGGCTTGGATCTTATTTCACATGAATCATTAGCGACGAACGGGTGGATACTTGGACAGAAAACTTGGCCATCTTCATCTTCTCTATTAGGAATACACAATATTGAAACTGCAGGTGATCAGGCCTTTTCTAACACCAAAGTTAGGGCTGCTAAGCTGATCCGTTCAACCCGAACCAACCCCTAACCACAGTGATATCAAAGGCCGATATGGATCATTGATGGACAAAATCAATAACAAGGAAAAAAACCTCGACACAAATAAAAGATCAAAACTAAAAACGAATTGCGCGGCCAAAGATTGATGCATATGGTAAGAAATTTCAAAGACAGATTTGAAAGAATTACAACTTGGCAAACCAATCATAACAACATAATTCATATGAAATATAAGGAAATTATTTCATACATGTAACAGTCCTTTTTCCTTGTCAAAGGAGTAGGGGATGGATGCGACCAACTTATGATTGTATCCCACTATATTTAAAAAGCATACGTCTTTGTTGCAGAAAGATCCAGAAAGGTCAATATCAGTGGTTCTTAACACAATTAAAGCATTGTAACATTTAAAAGAAAGTCTCCACATTTACCTCTTCACGGTGATAAAGGGACATTTTAAGTACATCTGGATGCCATGACTCCCCAGGTGCTAGAGGAACACTCTGAAATGTCACGCCAAACAATAACTCAACCAGCACCTTCAAGCCCTCTATACATTGCGGCAAAGGAAAATATGATGCTACAACCTGCATAAAAGCAATCAAGAACAATTATTGCAGTTTCTGGACCATTGAAAGATAACAAATGATTCAACAAACAGCGCAAAAATATCTTCTAAGTATAGGGGGAAAACTAAATTTCATACAGAAACCAGCATATGACCACAAAAGCAACCATGAGTACTTACTAGAGAGTCCAAGTCGTAAGCAGAAGACTTCATCAACCCTGTGAAGTATGCTTCGTCCCACGGCTCAAGGTCACCATTTATTTGGCCACTGTTCTCTCTTTTAAAATCCCAAATCCCCTTGAATTCCTACAGCGAGAATGACTGATCATTTAAGTACAGTAAGGGCAACGAAGTCTGCACCCAGAGTGTTAATTACAAATGCATCATGCCCCAGCCTCACAAGTACATGTGGTGAAGATAATACCTTATCAGCCTTGGGCCTGACCATTTCACTCATCTCAAGCAAAAAAGACATTACAACCTCAGGGGATGAAGCCATATTTGGATGTACAGAAAATTCAGCATAAGACTTGTTTCCCATTATCTGCATACACCTATAACAAAGCATATTAATGGCTCTCTATGTTATAGTGAAAAAAGCACTTCCATTTAATGTGTATAATTTGTGAAGAATGATACTATGCGATCTAAACTAGAAATGTAGTCCAAAAATTGCGGTGCATTCTCCTTCATACGGAAAATGTAGAAATCTAGATGATTAGAATATTAAATTTTTTACAACAGGAGTTCAAATTCCTTCTTCCTTCACAACTTGGACTAATTACTTTGAGTCTAAAAAAGTGGGACTTCACTGGTTATAGAAAAGTATGACAGGACACCAAAAGTTCAAAACCACTTTACATCACTTGAAATTTGAAGAAGTTCAGTAGGAATTAATCAAATTTTAAGATCACGTGCTGAATGAACCTTAAGGACAACCTGTAGATAAATATCTCACTGAAAAATTGCAAAATGCAACAGACCATGATCTTATAGGTGTCATAATTCTTTCCTTAGCAGTTGACATTTTACAATCATGGCCAACGCATAGGACTTCCCCCCGGGTAAAGATTGATTTCTTCAAAGATATCAGGTACTACTTTTCTTGAGATTTCCCCTTAAGGAGAGGACAAGCGTTAAAGCCTTTCAAGTATAGAATCATCGTCAAAAAATAACATGGAAAGCTTAGAAACGGATTCACCTAATATATATCACTGCAAACCATCCGACACAGAATTAGAAGATGTCTTACAAGAGTATTAATTTATCAGGACAGGTACAAAACAGTAAATGAAGAAAAAAATTAACCTGAGCGATTTCGTGACGGGCAGCAATAAGCTTATCAAGAACACCAATGTTTGCTGATGGGACAGAGTTTCCTTGCACATATGCCATCTTCCTAACCTGCGTCAAGCCCAAACACATATAAATAAAATAAATTACGCTCGATTGGATTTGCAGAGAACAATAAGAACTTCAAAATATCTTCTAAACTCTCAAATGATCCAAGGAGCCTCCAATTTATAAATATATGTAGACACAATTTGTTGAACTTCATCCACTAGGCACAGCAGTTTAACGGTAATTGAACTTCAAACACCGCACACAATCTTACGCATTAACAGCTCCACTTTTCAATCAGAGCATGTAATTGCAGAGTCCAGGACTCAACACTTGAGCAATTATACTGACATTTTTTTCAGAAACAGAAACATCACAGAGAGCTAATAAAGCTACCTCAGAATCTGATGTCCATTGTAATACAGATGACAAAGTACTCGGCTCCATTACTATCCGGAATCCTTTTTCCTTCAAGTTACCTCTTGACTTCGATGATTCCCTAGATGCAGTGGACGTGGAACGGTAAATGGGCTTAACAAGATGGTGCAACAGTTTCGGAATACGTGAGGCCGGAAATATATCCACATAACCTGGGTCAGAGGAGATATTCTCATTGAACCTGACCAAAAATAGATGCACAAATCTCATAATCAATTATTCAGTTACACAGACCTTTTTCATTCAAAGTGGAATGAAAGGGGATAAAATATAAAGACCTTGTCCACTTAGATAATGGATGACATTTCCTTTACCATAGAACAGCGGAGTATAACCTTAAGTGGAATGAAAGGGGATAAAACATGAGCACTATCTAAGTCACTTTAAAACCCCTATAATGGATGGTATAAATAATGATGCAAATTGGTGGTATGTTAAATTATTCGATATTTCTTGACAGTAATTAAATGGCATGCAAAAATATATGAGAGAGTCACCACATGCTGAGAAGTTACAATGGTCAAACATCACTCAAATCAAAATTGTGTATGAGTTTATTAACTTTGGCCTCCTCCTTGTTTTGTTTGTTCAGCATACCACAAAATCAAGAAAAAGTGGAATAACTCAGAAAAATGGTACCTTTCTACAACATATCATATAAGGGATGAATCATTGCTTGCTGAGACAGCAGCAACAACATATAGAGTACCAGGAAAATAAAAGGCAATTGATCAAAAGGACACAGTCCAACAAATAAAAACAATATACTAGATCAAATTAAAATAAATTCACTTACTGCCTAGTCAATTGAGAAACCTCTATCTGTAGCTGATTGACTCGATCCAGTTTATCTGTATGGGGAAAAGAAGAAGAAGAAGAAGGTAGGTTAGTTTAGGGGAAGAGGAAATGTCACTGTCAGAACTCAAAGCTAAAGGATGAGAGGATAAGTACCTGCACCGAGATGAATTCCACCCTTCTCAAAGTCAATGCGAAGCGAATGGGCTGCCCTTTGAGCTTCTTCACTGATTGACCGACCATCTTTCTGTGCTTTTATCACCGCATTATATAGTGCATGATTCGTATTAAGATACTGCAGATCAGTGACAATTTTCTCAGTGTTAAGTTTGCTAAAGCGAAATAACACAAATGCAAATTGTTTGTAATTCCTAAAACAACAAATTGCTTTGGTTAATGTCGAAGTGTGTTTCAATGGGCACAATGGAACATGGTATTCCAACAACACAGACATTTCACCCTCTCCTAAAGTCCGATTAACTTTCCATGATGAAGCAAAAATAAAAACCCTGATAAAATTTTCAGTCACCTCACATGTATATATTCGTTGATTCTCAGTGATGCCTTGTTTGCCTCCTCAACAAAATCCCTATGTTGCAAAAAGCAGTCTTTTAACCATTAGTAACTTACAGCCAATAAAATTAAAAGCAAAATATGCAACAATGTCTGACCTGTCTGGGTGAGTATGCCTACATAGTTCCGCAGAGTCGACAACTGAACAAACCTGTCAAGAGAAAATACCGCAATTACCATATGCATTCAAAAGCTTAGTCGCATAGTCCTTCAATAGGACCCTTTGCTCCAACTCTCAATACTCTTTTTACACTCTTACTCTCAATTCCCACTCTCTCGAATGATACAGTTTGGTATACTTCGGGATGTTTTCGAAACACGCTTTCACATTCGCGCACTATGTGTCTTAGTTCAAAACTACACACACACACTAAGGAAGAGAGGGAGGGGGAGTACTGTGTCTGATATTTCGTCCATGGCTCGGATAATTTCTGCAGATGATGGCATTCCAGAAACGTAATTGACAAGTTCACCAGACCTGACGAGCCAAAGTTCATATATCGACATTCAGTAAACATCTAAAACAGTAATTTACCAAAAACAGAACAGTTTAATCCCTCTTTAGTTAGAAAAAATCTGTGCCGTTGCTAAGAGAGCATTGAAAAACACTTCTTCTCCTTTACTTTCTGTTTATCTTCTGAGCAACCAAACGAAATTACTACGATAAGCAGGGTTCATTTACCGCTCTATGGCTTCGTCGACGAAACGACGAAAGCCGTTGGGGGTCTTCAGGTGGTCGAACCCGTAGAGACCAGTGTCCTTGATTTCTGGTGCCGTTGAGGTGTGGAAGCGGTAGTTGGTCCAGAGACGCAGGCCCGAGGTTGGTCGGCGAACAAGGGCCGCCATGGCTCGCCGATAGGGGACGGCTAGGACAGCTATAGGCGGTGGCGACCTGGGAATTGGGCAGGAAGGGCGGGTTAGAACGAAGCGGGCATTTTCATACTAGGGCTTGGGTCTTGGGAGGTTCCAAACAGGCAAATACACGCGGAACATACTATCCGACTTGAACGAATCGGGTATTTTTAATACTGGGTCATGTGCGGTTCGAAAATGGCACAAAACATATTAGGGGTTCTTGAATTATTTGATTTTATCATCATATTTTACAAATACTAGATAAAAATAAGGTTGATTTTATCAACCATTTTTGAAACACATAGTGGTCTACAACTATTTTATTACACTAGATTTTATAATCTATTGGGAAAACAAGTGATTTTATCACCCCCTCAAATTTCACATTTTATCTCATAAAATCCATTTAAGAACTCCCCCTTAGGCTGAATTTTCTCTATCATATTTTAAATATTTTCGAAGGTATTTTTACATAAGTCATTCTTTTTATATAGATTATAAAAATATCATTTTGCAAAAATAATATCCACTTTTAACTATAGTTTAAAAGATGATATTTTCGGCCTTAATTTATTAAAGCATCAACATTCATTGTAGAATTTACGTACACTAGACAAATACATGTCGGTGTCCAAGTGTGTACATCACTCGCATTTTTATTAAAGGAGAACGCTAATTACTTTTTTGTCTTTTCCTTTATTTACTCGAGTGCCAAACAGTTTGTAACACATTAACACGAACCTCCATAGTCCACACAAATGAGTGAATTTTTTGTTAAAAATTTAATTGGTTATCTTTTATGGCCATTTAATCATTCTTTTAGGCATTTTAAGTTCTAAAAGTGTGAGAGAGGAACACTAGTGAGAGAAAAAAGACAACTGACTAAAGACAGTAACTCATGTGCTACATTTCTGGGAGAGGAACTCTGCGTCATAATTGACAATGCATCATTATGTGAGATTTTGTAAAGTGTAAATAAAGATAAATCAATTGAAAGAGATATCCCTCCGTCCCTTTTTAAATGACACTTTTGAGAAACGTGTATTTTTTTTGTAACCGTTAAAAAATACACTTCTGTAACATGTTTTTAAATTTTTTAGCACCAAATTAAAGTACTCAATGAGCACTTTAATTTGGTATAAAAAATTAAAAAAACTGTATAAAGAATACTATGTTTTTTAGAGGTTTGAAAGTACACGTATTCCGATAGAGATCACTTAAAAAGGGATGGAGGGAGTACTAAAATATCAATTCGCATGTGGATAATGATTTTGTCATTGTTGACGATAATATGAAAAATAGTAATGCTATACCGTGAGACTGGTGGGTGTTCATAGTTACTTTGACAACAAAAACTATTTTGCCAACAATTTTTTTTTTTTAGAGAGAGATGTAAGGAATGTTTTTTTTGCTTTATTTATCTTATAACCAAAAAACCAACGCTAGACATTGATATTTTTTTCAACTATATTTCTCACTTTGCTCTTGATACAAATATTTTGAAACATTGGGGATGAATCTGACACGAATGGAACATAAAGGGACCAAAATTACACCGCATAAACACACAAGGGACCAATTAAGTCCATTTCTCTCAACAGCGACACAGATGGCGGCAACATGCGACTTGTAACTACCATGTCGAACGCACGTTTCGAAACCGAATCCCTGGTTTGAAGCCGTACCCATGTGTCCAGGTTTATCTTTTTACTTTGGCATGTTTAAGTCGAGCAAAAGGGGGTCTCAACTCTCAAATAAGCATCACCATCAAGGACATCCACCTCTTATTGGGGGCTACACTGATGGAATCATAAAGTGTGGTTATAGAACCAAAAACGGATTTGTTGATTTTTTCTTTGCAATTAGGTTTATCTTTTTATAGGGAAGTGTTTAGTATTTAAAAATGATTGGCTTATTATGTTTGTTTGTATTTTCATCATTGGGAAAACTTCAAAAAAAGCTTCTAAACTTTCACCGCAATGCTTCATAGGCCTCCAAACTTAACGAAATTTCAATTACACCTCCAAACTTCACACATTTTAATCAATTACACCCACGCCGTTACTTCCTGTCAATTTTCTAACGGAAAATGCTTACCTAGCGTGTTAGCCCTCGTTTTGGACGAAAATGCAATATTTAGTTGGTCATCTCCTGCCATTTTGACTCCCTCCTTCATTTTATCTCTATATATACCCACCCCCACACCAAATAACCCTAAAACCCGACTTTCCTTCTTCATTCTCTCTCTCCCATCTTAAAATCCACTTCCATCTTCTCTCTCTCACATCTGAAAAATGAGAAATACACGTGACATTGGCAACTTCATGGAAGACAATCTTGCAAAGTTTGTGGCAACCGGAGAGAGATGCACACCTCTGGTTGCAGAAAATGTAGGGCTTCTACCTCTTGGACACCTCTTGGACATTTGTTTCTTTTTTGTGGTGGTGTATGAAGTGAATGACCAATGTAATGACACTATTAGTTTATTTAATGAAGCTTTGTGTTGCCTAATTGTTGTATGTATGAAGAATTATTCTTCCTCCATGCTTCAAAATTGCACTCTAAACAGAGCATGTAAGAATGGCCTTTGTTTGGGAAAATAAAACAGAGTGTAATCCAGGTTCCATTAAACAGAGCATGTAACCATGTAGTGCACTCTATTCTAAAAAATTGCACTATGTTCTAAAAACACCTTAATCGATTCTTCATGCAGTGTAAAGTATACGTACCATAGGTAGGAGGATCACACCCAGATTCTCGCATCATCCAACCCATTTTCGTCTTCCTCACGATCGATAAGGATTAAGAAAGCAGATTAATGTGATTCATTTGAGGTGTTTATGAAAATATCATGTTTGGAGGAGTGGGAAAGAGGGTTTGTTGGTATCAAAATGAACGAACATGGTATTTTCCTCTATGCATACGTCTTCTCTTGCCACGTGTATCCATTTCCCTTCAAAACGAGCGGTAAATCCCTCCAAAGGCGCCAGGTAAGCATTTTCCGTTAGCAAATTGACGGAAAGTAACGGTGTGGGTGTAATTGATTAAAATGTGTGAAGTTTGGAGGTCTAATTGAAATTTCGTTAAGTTTGGAGGCCTATGAAGTATTGCGGTGAAAGTTCGGAGGCTTTTTTGAAGTTTTCCCTTCATCATTTTTGCTCCATATTTCCCTTCTGGTATTTCTCATATGCTCTCTGTTGATGGCATGTCGACTGATAAAATGGCATTTCGAAAACTATATAACACAATTTCTAGTAAGCAACATTGATTTAGAAGAAATACATGATAACTACAATTATTAATACATAATGACACAAAAGAACTGTATAAACCATGCTTTTGATTTCAGCAACGGAGGACTCCAGAAACTGCTCCAGTCTTGCTTACTCCTGCCTCTGGTTCTTCCTCTTTAAGTTCTCACGCTATAAACAAAAGCAAAAAGTACAGATTTAACAAGTTGAAAACTAATAGTACAGATTCGAATTTTGTGACTTTAAAACCCCAATCGGGCCTCCATAATGTTGGGAATTTTACAGCCCAATCCCACCCGCAACGAAAGCGCAATGAAAATAAGCAACAAGAAGCACACAATGAACACAATATTTTTTACGTGGTTCGGCCTCAATGCCTACCTCCACGGGAGAGAGAGATATCCACTATCTTTGGAAAAATAGAGAACACAATGTGACGTGAAAACCCATCCTAAGAGCTCCTAACACATGACTCTAAACAATGTTTTTCACTGACCCCCCACACTCTGTTTTTTCCTCACCATTTTCGCCTCACAACCTGGAGCGCACGAGAAACCCTCCACGGGCTGCCCTCCCTTTGTACCCTTCTTCGGTTACTCTCATTGTTTTTCTCCTCTCTCTCACTTTTCTCCACACACACACACATAGGCAGAACACTAAACACAAAGGGGTCCCAAAAGAAACTCTTCAAATGCCTGAGATATGCCACAAATGCTCCTATTGCCCTTTCAATGCCCGCATGCAGCTTGACCCTTCATTTTCCTATGATTGATGACCATCCACTTTCTTTTTCTCCTTTTACCGATGTCCAGAGCACACAAGAAACCTTCTCTTGCTCCATTTCTCATGCATGCCAACAAAGGGGCTGCCAATTGAATTTACTCCAAATAACTCTTGGTCTGCCCCACATGCCTCCACTTGCCTTTGTTGACTCCCTTTAATAACCGTGCACAAACCCACACACAGTGCACACTGCACACAACCATGATCACTATTTCTTTTCACTTTCTTTTTCATTTTTCAAAAAACATTTGACTTGGGAAAACCCCAATAAACACCCCTTTTCCCAAGTGAAATGCACCCCCTTGCTCGGGCACATCGCACCCTTTCGCCCGAGTGCCTATCGTGACTTCATCTCCCGTGCTCGAACACAATCAAGAGATCCACACCTCTCCCAAGGTGTCTACGCCGCCACGAGTCAAAACTATAGAAAAAACACTAGCCACGGCCATGCACCATCAACACCGTCATCCGCTAGAATTTCCAAGACCAGGAGCCTTTGGGTGAACATATAGCCTCAACGGCTTGCCTATTCACCACCTCATCTTTCCTTTGTGTGAACGTCTAGCCATCCGCAGTTTGCCTATTTACCACCACAAACCATTTTTTTTAATGCACTCACCCACCATCATCGAACCGGGCCTTTCCACCGCACCCACGCCATCAGCTTTGATACCACTGTTGGGAATTTTACACCCCAATCCCACCCGCAACGGAAGCACAATAAAAATAAGCAACAAGAAGCACACAAAGAACACACAATATTTTTTACATGGTTCGGCCTCAATGCCTACCTCCACGGGAGAGAGAGATATCCACTATATTTGAAATAATAGAGAATACAATGTGGCATGAAAAGCCACCCAAAGAGCTCCTAACACATGACTCTAAACAATGTTTTTCACTCACCCCAACACTCTATTTTTTCCTCACCATTTTCTCCTCCCAAACCTCATAACCTGGAGCGCACGACAAACCCCCCAAGGGCGAAATCACTGTTTTGAGAGAGATATCACTGTTTTTCTCCTCTCTCACTTTTCTCCACTAAACACACACACACACACACACACAATATATATATATAGATAGGCAGAACACTAAACACAAGGGGTCCCAAAAGAAACTCTTCAAATGTCTGAGATATGCCACAAATGCTCCTGCTGCCCTTTCAATGCCCACATGCTGTTTGACCCTTCATTTTCCTATGACTGCTTGACCCTTCATTTTCATATATATATATATATATATATATATATATATATATATATATATATATATATATATATATAGGCAGAACACTAAACACAAGGGGTCCCAAAAGAAACTCTTCAAATGCCTGAGATATGCCACAAATGCTCCTGCTGCCCTTTCAATGCCCACATGCTGCTTGACCCTTCATTTTCCTATGACTGCTAGACCAATGACCATCCACTTTCTTTTTCTCCTTTTACCAATGTCCAGAGCACACAAGAAACCTACTCTTGCTCCATTTCTCATGCATGCCAACAAAGGGGTTACCAATTGAATTCACTTCAAATAACTTTGGGTCTGCCCCACATGCCTTGTTGAGTGTGGCTTCAAAATGGATGTTTGCAGCATCTCTGGTTCGGATCAAGACTTTGGAGGTCGGGACCAGACTTCGGGAGACCAAATTGGAGCTTTCTGCATCGGTAGTCTGGACGGGGGTTTTCTTGGTCCGAACCAGGGGGTCATGGTTCGGACGAGCGATTTCTTGGTTCGCACCATCACTCCAGAAACACTTGTATGGGTCTCAGGAACCTTGGCCCGGACGAGCAGAACCTTGGTCTGGACCATGACGACGTACAACACCTTATTTAAGTGTGTTTTAATCAATTTTAGGGTTTTCTAAGCTTGTATTGGAGAGAGAAACCCAAAGAGACTGAGAGAAACATTGAGAGGAGATTGGAGATTGTAATCCTTATTGATTATAGTGGATTGATTCGTCCCTTCCCCCCGTGGATTAGCTACACAGCCTGTGTAGTGAACCACGTAAATCTCTTGTGTTCTTGTGTGCTTGGTTTTCTTGATTTCCTAGCGTTCTTCATCTTTGATGTTCTTTTTTGTAGATTGATTGTGCTTACTAGAATCGTTGTGACTTTCGCAGTATCGCACAGCAAAGTGGTATCAGAGCTCTTGGTTAGGGTTTCTAGCAAAGTACCCAGTTAGGGTTTCAATCTAGGGTTTCACTAAAGATGTCGAATATCAAGTATGAGGTGGATAAGTTCACTGGTAAGAATAACTTCTCTTTGCGGCAGTGGAGGATGAAGGATATTATGATCCAACAGGGTGTCTCAAAGGCTTTGGAAGGGAAGACGAAGAAGCCTGCGGAGATGAAAGACAGTGATTGGGATGATCTTGACGCTAAGGCGGCCAGTTCTATTCATCTAAACCTAGGCGATGAAGTTATTCACAACGTGTTAGACTCAGAGGCGGTAGAGGCGATCTGGAAAAAGCTCGAGCGTTTGTACATGAGGAAAAATCTAACCAACAAGCTGTATGTCAAGAAACAACTGTATGGATTGCAGATGAAGGAAGGTACGAATCTATTAGAACATTTAAATTCCTATAATATGCAGAACTCGCAACTGGTGGGTTTTGGAGTAACGTTTGATGAGGAGAATAAGGCTATCCTGTTGTTAGCATCGTTGCCTCCTTCAGATGATCATTTGGTGACTACAGTTATGTATGGGACGGAAACCTTGTCACTCGATGAGGTTACCAGTACCCTTTTGTCTCATGAGAAGATGAGGAGGGATGATAATGTTGATGCAAATCAAGGTTTTTTTTTTTTGTCTCTATGCCACAATCGAGCCGAGGTAGAAACAAGTCAAAAGGGAAGGGAGGTTCAAATCGGGAAAGGTCGCAGTCGAGAGGGAAGTTGAACACGAAAAAGGATGTGGAGTGTCACTTTTGTCACAAGATGGGGCACTACAAAAATCAATGCGAGGATTTGAAAAGTCTTCTTGCGGAGGCGAAGAAGGGGAAGAAGAAGGTGGAATTCGTTAGTATTACGGAGGACAAATCAGACAATGAGATCAACACAGATTTACTCTCTGTTTCTTCAAGTAGCAATTTTCTTTCAAAGTCATGGATTTTGGATTCTGGTTGCTCTTATCATATGTGCCCTAATAAGGAGTGGTTTGACAATTATAAGCCCTGCAATGGTGGTACAGTTCTAATGGGTAATGATGCAGTCTGCAAAGCCATTGGAATCGATACCGTGAAAATTAAGATGATTGATAGAGTTATTAGGATTTTGGGAAATGTCACACATGTGCCTGAACTTAGGAAGAATTTAATCTCTTTGGAAGCATTAGATTCAACTGGGTGTATGCACACAACACAAGGTGGAGCAATGAAAATTAACAGAGGAGCTTTGGTGCTAATGAAGGGACAGAAGGTGGGTAATTTGTACAAACTGATTGGGGACATAGTTGTAGGTAGAGTTGCTATCTCCACACCTACAGAGTCTAGCACTGATGACACAAGACTTTGGCATATGTGGCTTGGCCATATGGGTGAGCGTGGTATGTTGGAGCTTCATAAACGTGACTTATTGAAGGGGGTCAAAGCGTGCAAGATGGATTTATGTATGTATTGCGTGTATGAGAAACAGCACAGTGTCAGTTTCAAGACAGGTGTTCATACAAGTAAGGAAGTCCTCGATTATGTTCACTCAGATGTCTGGGGTCCAGTTACCGTATTTTCTCACAGTGGTGCTCATTACTTTGTCAGCTTCATTGATGACTATTTCAGAAAGATATGGGTTTATTTTTTGAAGCATAAGTCTAATGTGTTTGCTATGTTTAAGACTTGGAAAGCGCAGGTTGAAACTCAGACTGGGAAAAAGATAAAGTATTTCAGAACTGACAATGGGACAGAGTACAGGGAAAATGAGTTCTTGGCCTTCTACGATTTAGAGGGGGTTACTTGACACTACACAGTTAAAAAGACTCCATAGCAAAATGGAGTAGCAGAAAGGATGAACAGAACCTTGATAGAGAGAGCCAGATGTATGCGGTTGAATGTAGGGTTACCAAAGGTATTTTGGGCAGAGGCAGTCAACACGACATGTTTTCTCATCAACATGTCTCCTTCTTCAACCATTGATTTCAAGATCCCACAAGAGGTCTAGTTAGGTAAACCAGTTAATTTGTCAGATTTGAGAATCTTTGGCTGCCCGGCTTATATGCAGGTGCCGGATAAGGAGAGGTCAAAGCTTGATCCCAAGTCCAGAAAGTGTATCTTTCTTGGGTATGAAAAGGGTGTCAAAGGATGCAAGCTCTAGGATCCTAAGGCACGAAAAAGGGTGATCAGCAGGGATGTTGTGTTTGATGAGGAGTTTATGTTGAATCGGAATGATGAGACAGAATCTAGGGGTCTGAGGGAGAAATTCGTAGTCGAGGTGGAGCTTGAGGAGCCTAGTTCATTTAGTGATACAGGTAATATTGATCACGACCCACAGCAACAGCAAGAAGAGCTTTACACACTCGCAAAAGGAATGGAAAAACGAGTTCACAAACCTCCAGTTTGGTATGGTTTTGAGGACATGGTTAGTTTCGCTTTGGTGGCTGGCAGTGGAGATCCATTCTCTTACAAGGAAGCTACAAGCAATATTGACAACGACAAATGGTTGGTAGCAATGTCAGAAGAGATGGAGTCGCTCCACAAGAATAAAACTTGGGAATTGGTGAAATTGCCTAAGGGGAAGAAGGCCGTTGGGTGCAAGTGGGTGTATCGAAAAAAGGAAGGTTTGTTAGAAAAAGAGGGTGAAAAGTACAAGGCCTGGTTAGTTGCTAAAGGTTATTCACAGAAGGAAGGAGTAGACTATAATGAGATTTTTTCACAGGTGTAATTTTGGCAATGGTCGAGATGCATGACATGGAGTTAGAGCAGCTTGATGTTAAAACTACTTTCCTCCATGGAGACTTAAACGAGCAGATTTACATGCAACAGCCCGAAGGCTTCAAGGAACCAGGTAAGGAGGAGTATGTGTGTTTGTTGAAGAAGTCATTGTATGGCTTGAAGCAGTCTCCCAAGCAGTGGTACAAGCGCTTTGATCCATTCATGGTGTCGCATGGGTACACGAGCTGTGAGTATGACTATTACATATACTATCGTGTCCTTTCAGATGGTTCTTATGTTCTACTTGCTTTATATGTTGATGACATGTTGGTAGCAGCAAAAAGCAAGCATGAAATTGGAAAGTTAAAGTCGATGTTGAACAATGAATTTGACATGAAAGATCTTGGAGCTGCCAAGAAGATTCTTGGGATTGAAATTCACCGTGATAGAAGGGCTGGTCAATTGAGGTTGCCTAAGAGTGGTTATTTGCAGAAGGTGTTGCAGAGGTTCAACATGCAAGATTCTAAGTTCGTAAATACCCCGCTTGCGGCGCACTTCAAACTTTATGCCAAGATGAGTCCCAGTTTAGAGGATGAGGTAAAGCGCATGGAGAAGGTGCCCTATGTGAATGCAATTAAGTGTCTCATGTATCTGATGGTGTGTACAAGACCAGACATATTGCATGCAATCAGTGTGGTCAGCAGGTATATGGCGAACCCGAGAAAGGAGCATTGGAATGCAGTTAAATGGGTTTTCAGATATCTTGTGGGCACTCATGATCTCGGAATAGTGTTTGATCAGAAAAAGGCTTCAGAAGACTTGGTGGGCTATGTGGATTCAGATTATGCTGGGAATCTCGTAGGTCGATGACAGGGTATGCATTTATGTTTCCTGGAGGTCCCATCTGTTGAAAGTCTACTCTTCAGGATACAGTGGCTTTATCGACTACAGAGGCAGACTACATGGCAATGACTGAGGCAGTGAAAGAAGCAGTTTGGCTTAAGGGGTTGGTTAGTGAACTTGGTTTCATGTAGGACAGTGTGTTGCTACATTGTGACAGTCAGAGTGCAATTCACTTGGCGAAGAATCAGGTATACAGTGCAAGGACAAAACATATTGATGTGCGGTATCACAGGATTCGGGAGTGGTTAGCAACAGGTGACCTAACTTTGTCTAAGGTTCACATTGATGAGAATGTGTCTGATATGTTAACGAAGCCGGTTCCGAGGGAGAAGTTCGAACGTTGCTTGGACTTGCTCCATGTTCTCCGTTGTTGGTTGACGACTTGAAGGTGGAGCACTCATACGCGTAAAGGGAGTGTAGTTGGGGTTACATCAAGCTTTTCTTCAGGATGGTTTAGTTTGAAGCTAAGGTGGAGATTTGTTGAGCGTGGCTTCAAAATGGGTGTTTGCAGCATCTCTGGTCCTGACCAAGAATTTGGAGGTCTGGACCAGACTTTGGGAGACCAAATTGGAGCTTTCTGTATTGGTAGTCCAAACGGGGGTTTTGTTGGTCCGGACCAGGGGGTCATGGTCCGGACGAGCGATTTCTTGATCCAGACCATCACTTCAAAAACACTTGTATAGGTCTCAGGAACCTTGATCCGGATGAGAAGAACCTTGGTCCGGACCATGGCGACATACAACACCTTATTTAAGTGCGTTTTAATCAGTTTTAGGGTTTCCTAAGCTTGTATTGGAGAAAGCGACCCCAGAGAGACTGAGCTTGTATTCTCGTTTGTGTTCTATGGTGTAGCATTGGGTTACGTTTATAAATGCACAATTTGACAAGATCAAATTCCTTGACAGGGGTACGTAGTGCGATTTTGCGTAGTATAAGGGTATTCAGTGCGATTATGATAAAACAGAGGTGGTGTCGGTGCTAAAATTATGGTTTTGAAATCAAAAAATTAAGTGTTTTCGTGTATCGTTTTTTGATTTTTTTGTACCAAATTACTAAAATTACATTGTATTCCTAGTCAAACAATTCTTTTTAATTAGACTACCTAATAAATATGTGCCCATGAGAGCTCCCTTAAAAAATTCATGCAAACCCAATTTCTATTGGGTTAATTCAATCTGCACCCTTAACAAACGAGTATCAAACTCCAAGTAATTTACAATACACAAAAGTAACAAGTATAAGCTACGGGGCGTTGCACATTTCCGCCTAAACTAGAGACTCAAAGAACACTTATACTTTTATCATTTACATATGGAAAATGATTTTCACACCCAATTTTTAATTGCACCTCTTTTATTCTCTTTTAGTGAAAAAATTACACATAAAAGTACACTACAAGATAAGAAAAGGTGTGCAATTATATTAAAAAAGGGGTGTGAAAATCATTTTTCTTAAATATTTACTTTTAAAAAATCAATTTAATATTAGATATACGCAATTGATCTTTTCCATACATTATGAATCTCAGCATTAAGTGTATAGTTTCAAAGTTATAAGTTCTAATTAATTTTTTTTTTTTTGGAAGTAGAAGTTATAAGTATTTTTAAAATATTGAAAAAAAAAAAAACTTGGGTCCTTGAAAGAAGTTGTATTCTTTTTTCTCTTTTTTTTTTTCCAAAAAAAAGAAAAAGTAGTAGTTTAAGGCATGGTTTCCCGTTTGAATGATTTTATCAAATCCTTTCCTTATTTGCTAAAAGCCACACTGTGATTTTATCAAGTCCTTCCAATTTTTTTTATT
This sequence comes from Vaccinium darrowii, assembly GCA_020921065.1. Lineage (NCBI taxonomy): Eukaryota > Viridiplantae > Streptophyta > Magnoliopsida > Ericales > Ericaceae > Vaccinium > Vaccinium darrowii. The sequence goes on from CM037161.1 coordinate 12,709,057, forward strand.
AAATATAATGTGAAATTGCCGTTTTGCCCCTCCCCAAATAAACAGTCGGCATTTGGTAAGTAAAATGTTAATTCTCGTTTGTGTGCCATGGTGGATGAAACAAAATGAAGGTCAAAATGGTAAATGATGCATTGGGTGAACATTTTATCAAAATTGACTTTTATGTAATGGGAACAAAAAGTGATTTTATCAACCTTCCTTTTTTCTTTTTTGAAAGAAACTCACCCTAAGTGTATAAAATATTTGTAGCATGGGTTATGTTTGTAAATGCACAATCTGACAAGATCAAATTCCTTGACAGGGGTACGTAGTGTGATTTTGGGTAGTATAAGGGTATTCAGTGCGATTATGATAAAACAGAGGTGGTGTCGGACTGTCGGTGAAATCTATCCTTAAATCTAACGAAACGAAACCAAGTTTTGTTTAGGAAAAGGATTCCCTCGGAGAGGATTACTATTAAAACTAACGCTACGTACCCTCCCTCCATAGATGGCGGATCTCGGCAGACATTCCCTTAGACGCTGCAGCAGCAGTTTAATCAGATCGGTGCCGGACTTCAACAGGCTCACCGAAGAACTGATCGTTGAAATTCTGAAACGGCTCCCTGTAAAAGAAGCCAATCGATGTAAGTGCGTGTGCAAGCGTTGGTTCAATTCAATCTCCGCTCCTTACTTTGCTCGCTGCTACATTCGCCATCGTTGCTCTTTGACACCCTCTTTTGCCCTCTTCTTCCAGTACAGGAATTTAGATAATTGGAAAGTTCCAGTTAATCTGAGGGGAGTTCAATTAGCAAATAATGTCGAAAATCACCCAGTTTTGAATTCACCTGGTTTCTCCCTCAGTTTTCTCTCTCCTCCCTCCTCCCAATCATCAGAGCCTGTCCGTTTTTTAGCATCGAGTAATGGGTTGGTACTCTGCTCTACATCCATAGTCAAACAGAAACTTTACTACGTTTGTAACCCCCTCACTATGCACTGGGTTGCTCTCCCTCCACCTCCAACCTGCCACCACTGGGTTTCCATCGGATTCATCTGCACTACTCCAGATTTCGACAAAGACGGTATCATCAGTCGGTTTAAGGTGGTGCGAATTCCAGAGTTTGGAAAGGGGCTTCACCCCGATCGCAGATTGGAGATTTTCTCTTCCGATACAGGGGAATGGACTGACTGTGTGATTTCGGGGCCCAGGCACGTCGATCGCTTGGCTGTCGTTTGCAATGGTATGCTGCATTGGAGATCTGCCCATCAATGCCACATCTATGCTTTCGATCCCTACAAAAAAGATAATGAAGAGTTCCGAACCATAGCTTTCCCCAAGGAAATTTGCAATCAAGCCTATGTTCATCTCTTTGGGGAGTCCCGGGGCCGTCTCAGGTACGCCGAGTTTCATCAAGGTACTTTCAGAGTTTGGGAACTCGAGGATTACAGCAGTGGTGAATGGAGTTTGGTACACAAACTTCATCAAAGTGAAATGGTATGGGAGGATCCTAAACTTGCTAAGTACACGACTCGGCGCCCTGACCGTTTGGTGATGCTAGCTTTTCATCCAATTGATGGAGACGTTATGTTTCTGCGTGTGCCGGGCCGCATCATTGAGTGCAACCTGCAGAGCAGAAGTTTCAAGTTATTATGTTCTCTTGCGCATGTCAACGTGTGTCCCCACCGGGAAATCTTCCCTTATGTGCTCCCATGGTGGCCAATTTCAGCTCCTCAATGCTGATGGAAATGCTATTTGGTAGTGAAGTTATGTAATTATTTTCCATTTGATTTGGATTTATACAAGTTGGATATTGGTTGTTGACGGACTAAGTGGTTTATTGTATTTCTTTCATGCCGTGAATACATTCAGTATTCTGTATTTTTTATTGGTTTGAGGACTTGCGATTGATTTGAAGTAGGGTTGGGAGGAGAGTGCAATTTCCTTGCCAATGTTCTTTGTGAATTTCTTAATTTTACATAATTTGTTGGTCCATACAGATAGATGAGTTGCTCTATTTTGCTGAATGTGTTGTGAAAGCAACTGCATAGCCTTTACAATTGAAGCACAGCCTTCGCCATCTTTGCTATGTATCTGAAGAAGGCTCTGAGAGGCGTTCGTGCAATAATATGCCCAAACGTATGCATACTTCAGCCTCGCATCTTTTACCGTTGCCTTCCTTTCACCTTTATCAATGGTGTAGTGCCCTGAAATTCTTTCTGTTATAACCTCAATTTCCCTTCTGCTGATGGGATTTAGCTCTATTACATCAATTTGTCGTTTTAGCCCTTTTAAGCATTTCTGTTTCTATTTTACATATTTGCACAATCATGCAAAATTAGTGGACTCATTCAATTGATCAAATATATTCTCCATCTAATGTCCTCTTCTGTAGGAAGGTTTCTTATCGCAAGTTGACAGCCTAAAAGGAGTACAACACGTGATCATACTATCCCAGGTATTTCCCCTATCTCTTAGGTACGCATAAGGGCAGTGGTCCATGATATTTCTGCTTGATATGGTGAATTAATAAGATTGCAGTTGTCTGTTTATAGAGGTAATAGTGGGGTTCAAGCGCTTATGAACAGTGAAGCAAGAAAACTGGCCGAGCAAGATGAATCATAGTCACTGCAGAATACTCCTGGTGGGAAGCAGGTTTCAGTTTTAAAGAGGTATTGTTCATTCATATGGGAAGCAAGGTTTCAGTTTTAAAGAGGTACTGTTCATTCATATGGGAAGCAAGGTTTCAGTTTTAAAGAGGTACTGTTCTCGGTTACAAATGCTATATTTATTGTAGATATTATATACTATACAGCCACATGGGGTTGAATGATTCACACTTCAAGGTGGAGTGAAGCAAATTCTGGAATCATTTAGTGGAAAACAACAACAAAAAGAAGTGAGAACCGAAGGTTAGTTTATTCATAGGACATAATGATCTGTAACTCTGTTTAGCAATGAACGGTACAATGGATGAACCAGCATAGAAACAGCTAGTCTTGGCATTCACTAAATGATTCAAAGTTTTTTAGCATGATTGTAATTGGAAAGTTTTTTTTGACATTTTGTATTTAGTTTTTGGTATTATGTAGAGTATAAAAAGGAAGAAAAGAATCAACTTTTTTGGGAATAAGGCATGTAGAGAATCAGTGAGAGCATTCTTCAAAGTTTAGTAAATACATTTGCTTAGTGTAGTCAATTTGTTTTGCCTAACTTTTGTTTTGTTATTCTTTTCAGGTTTGAGTGAACTTTTATTTTTTATTTTTGGTTCCGTATCAATGTTCACAATAATAAGTCAAAGCACATAATTTTTTTGACTTATTTTTGTCTCTTTCATTTTTTTAAATTCTGTTTTGTTTTTATTTTTTCTGCTTGCTCTTGGTTTATGTTTGTTTTACGCGAACGCTTTTAATTCGGTTCAATATTTTTACTGTTTTGAAAAAAGCTCGCATTGAGACTATTTGGAAAAGTTAAATATTTTAATCTTACTTTAAAATTTGACCAACAACAAAAATTAGCCAATTGGAAAAGAAGTTGTTAAAACAGCCCAAACTCACTATAATCAGGCTGTATTTCAGTATTTGGAATGGGTAAAGAAGCCAGTTTTTTAAAATTCTGATGCGTGGGCGTACATGTCGGGATACATCTCTCCAGTGTTTCAGTTTGCGAACAGGGAATACCTAATTAGTGAGATAAATTTCTGTATATAAACTATATATTTAGGTAAGTGACAGCACTGGTGGTTATTGAAAAACATGTGACTGCATTGTTGCCAGGAAACTGACTTTGAATGCCTGAATATAAGTTTTGAGTTGTTCGTTGACATTTTGTGTTTTTAACAGAACAAATGGTATCACCCAAAGTGAACTAGGTAAGGAATTTGGCATGAAAAGGAATAACATTTTCTATGTCCTGAGGAATCTTGAGTGCCGAGGTCTAATTGTGAGGCAGTCGACACTTGTGAGGACCAAAGAAACTAACAATGAAGGGGAACCAAAGAATAGTTTAATTGTGAATACCAATATGCTCCACTTGTATCGGTATGCAAAGCACTTGGGTTGTCAACAACGAATTGAAATTACCAAAGAGGACAAAAGCATGGCAACTAATGAGAGTATGAATGTAAATACTGAGAGTGGTGCTGGTACTGGTGAAGGATGTGTGAAAGAGGATGTGCATGTAAAAGATTATCTGCCGGCATTGAAGGCCATTTGCGATAAACTTGAACAATCTGACGACAAGATGACTCGTAGTTACACTCTGTTGGTCCATCCAGTTGTATGTATGCCATTAAGCTAATCTTATTGATGATATCTTTTTCCCGTTGAAGATCCTTCTTGTGGCAGATATTAAGCGAGACCTTGGTTATAGAGGAACAACTGGGCATAGGGCTTGGAGAAATGTAAGCTTACATTCGGTTTTAACTAGAGATTCATTTTCCCTTTTCAAATGTTTTACTGAATTGCTCTAGTACACATGCTTCCTAGATCTGTGTCAGGCTGAAAGATGCTCGTGTAGTTGAGGAGTTCTGCGCAAAAGTGAACAAGAAGGTAACTAAAAAGTTACTTTAATTATTCTGCATCATTATATTTTGAATACTTTGGCAAATTTTTTTATCTCCAAGTGAACTGTTTCTCAGTTTGTGGACAAAGACTTCATTACAGATACTTGATGCCGTTGTATTTTTTGGTAGGTCAGCTGTTTGCGTTTGCTGAAAAGTTTTTCTCCGAATTTTTTTGAGCCTCAAACTCTTGGACGTGGATACGATGATGTTGACGCAGAACAATAGGTGAAATTGGGAAAGAGAGGTCAAATCACTGACCAGCTCGTGGAACTTCCAATCGAACATCAAATCTATGATATGGTCGCTGAAGGATCAGAAGGGTTAACAATTACCGAGCTGTGTTTATTTATTTATAGTTTCAGATTCGAGTCGCTGGAATTTTAACACTCGCAATTTATTCCCTGAATATTCTTTCATATTTCCTGTATACTATTTCTATTTACTTTTCAAAGTTTTACGAAAGGCTGTCTGTCATTTAGGGTTGGATGTAGGAAGAAGTTTCCCCAATACATCTCTGTGAAGCCTTATTGCAAACGCCTGACTAACTCTCGATAAGTATTTGTAATTCTGTGTAGATCTGCAAGGGGCTTGGGTTATACAACAAACGGTAATATACCCGGCTTTTTACTATGTTCTCTAGGTTCGGAATGCATCTGCAGGAAGAAAACCACAATAGGGGCCTGGCATATCAAGTTTGGACTTCTGGGAATTTCAATCCAGAAGCATCTAATATATTTGGGAGTAAGCCAGAAAATCTCTCGAATGAAAATGGCGCTTATAATCCACCTGATGGGGACCTTGCTTATCATGAGAAGTCAGCTCAAGCCATTCCAGAGTTAGATCTTTGGATGTCTAAAGTTGATGTTGAAGCCGACAGAAAAGCTCATGATGAAGTGATCGAACCAGAACTTGCTCATGGTTCTCCGTCAAACAGTGAGTGTGCTGTTTTCTAAGGCAGTGTAATGGATTATAGCCTATCAGCTAAGCATTAGATTAGCCTATCAGCTAAGTGTTATAGTTCCTCATGCAGAACTACTGATGGTGAGTGCAGCCGCAGTATCAAATGTTGCTACAGTAGAAACTTCACCCCTTGATTTGTCAACACCCGCCAGACAGCGGTCATATCCGAGGTATCCATGTCTCACTAAGACTGCATCTAGTGCCCGAAGGGAGCAGTGGATACTTCAAAGGTTGCAGGTTTGTCTCATCATCCGTCAGCTGTTGTTTCTTCAATAAACTTCACATCCAAACTACCTTAACTTATTAAGTTACGGACCTAGGGGTATTTTCGACTTTCCGGAGCAAATTTTGACAATCCGAACCGTTAGATGTGTTTAAAACGTGATTTTAAGGTCCAACGCGAAGATTTAGCAAAAAACAATACCCGGAAGGGCTTGATCGGGGCAGTTTTTACAAAAACGCTATATATAGTGTTTTTGTGAAAAACTGCCCCGATCAAGCCCTTCCGGTTATTTGTTTTTGCCAAATCTTCGCGTTGGACCTTAAAATCACGTTTTAAACACATCTAACGGTTCGGATCGTCAAAATTTGGTCCGGAAAGTGAAGTCCGGACGGTAGTCCGTAACTTAAGGTTTGGACCGGAAGTTTACTCGTTGTTTCTTTATTTTACTTGCTACATATACTTTTATTTAATTTTGTTTCATTTTTCTTTGAACTGGAAGAGAAATTTATTATAAGACCTGAACTAGTGAGGGAGCTTGAGAGTCTTGAGAAGGACAAGTGGACAAAGATGGACAGAATGTAAACCGTAGTCTGAATAAACTTCAGAATGAAGGGCACTCTGTAAATGCATTCAGGTTAGTTACCCTGTTGTCACAATCTGTAGGCGCAGCCGTATCCCCTGAAGTATTGGGTGAAATTTATGAGAAACTGAGATTTTTTGACTTGGAAATTAGAGCCCCGTGCTCATCTCGATTAAACAAGGGTCTGCCTGTTCCAGTATTGGATGGTGTCCAGAGAATCTTTAAAAGTGCAAAATTAGATAACCAAGCTGAAAATTCAGAAGTCATGCATGCTAATGGGTTTGTATTGGCAAAGATGGTTCGCTCAAAGCTACTGCACATCTATGGGGCTACATCAGTGGTTCACCTGGTTGGGATGATGTTTTATCATCTGGTAAAGATGGGTATGACCTGAAGAATCCTCACAGCACTTGCAAATTATTTGCACTTGATCCCGCTATTAAGGCCATGCCTGTTGGGCTATTCTTGCAAGTGGTGGGTTCTGCTCAGAAGCTTGAAGATATGGTTGAGAAATGTAGACGTGGTTATGTGCCTTTCTGATCTTCCTCAAAAAGAATACAAACGCCTCATGGATACTCTAGCAACTAGACGCCTGTCACGGATTATGGACAGATTACGACGTTTGAAGGTGTGATGCTTCCCTAACATCTACAAAAATTACTATTGTAGTCAGTGCTCTGTGCATGTCTGTTGCTATATATGGTTAAAAAAGTTTTGCATGACAATTTGATTTACCTGGAGGATATGGAGTTGAATCCCCAAGTGCCTGGTGAGTAATTGTCGAGAAAGGTGAAGGGTATATTTTCTAGTGCCTGTGTTTTGATTGGTTTAGAATTCTTTTCTTTCCTTGAGTAATATAGTTTGCAGATGGCTTGCTTCTCAAGGATGCCTTCCCCCATACCCCACTCTCCCTGTCACGCGCGCACACATCGCACGCGCAAGTGCCCTTGCACTCATGAGTGAATTGATGCTAGCATTTCATTGTACAAGTTTCCGTATTTCTCATTGATAGGCGCATAAATGTTCACATTAGCGCCTCCTAATTCATCTTTGTTATGTCTATTAATATTGTTACTTGGAGTTCAATAAATTGTGTTGTAGATGTTTGGCGACTTAACATGCTAATAATATATATTTGAGCCGCTAGACCCGATTAGTGCCGGATTGGTTTGAAAGATGAGTTCGTGGACTGTTATATGGTGTCCAACGCCAGGGAATTTAATTGGTCAACCCTTGAAGCACAAGGAAATTTGGGTCAAGCCCAATTACATAGGGCAGTACGTTGCCACTTGGTTCGGAAAAAGTAATTCCCATGAGTTAATTTGTGAGGCGGTGGGCTCACTTGTATTAGAAAAAGAAAGTAGGGTTTGGTTTTATTTTGGAGTCTATTGTGGAGACCTTGTCGGATCCTAGTGGAGGTCGGCCACATCCTTCAGTCTCCGATAGTTTTCATGGTGGTGCTCTTTCTCAAGGGGAGTTACAGACTCTTAGGCGTCTTATGACCAGGCTTGACTCTCCATCTACCACGGCTTCTACTTCCACTACTTCTTCCCACTTTGCCCACACAGGTATTCAGGCTAGTGGCTTTACTGCTTCATCTTCGCTTCCTTGGATAATAGATTTTGGTGTTATTGATCATATGACAGGATGTTCATCCTTCTTTGACTCCTATTCTCCATGTTCTGGTAAGGATAAGGTCAGAGTAGCAGATGGATCCCTATCTTCGATTTCAGGGAAATGTTTTATAAATTATTCTCCAACCATGTCACTTTCTTCAGTTCTTCATGTTCCAAGTTTTTCCACCAACCTTCTCTCAGTTAGCAGTCTTACTCATTCTTTAAACTGCTCGGTGACATTTTTTCCTTCTCATTTTGTCTTTCAGGAACTGGATACGGGGAGAATGATTGGCAGTGGTAAAACTTATGGAGGACTATACTTTTTGGAGTGGTAAAACTTATGGAGGACTATACTTTTTGGAGCCTGCACCTAATCCAGTCATTCCACCTATGTCATGTGGCCAAGCTCTTGAAGCAAATGTGGGCTCAACTCTTCCTTTATTGCATCAGTGACACCGTAGATTAGGCCACCCATCTTTTGAGATTTTGGAAAAACTTTTTCCTAGTTTAGTTAAGCATTGTACTAGGAGTAAGTTTTTTTGTGAAGCGTGTGAACTTGCCAAATACAAACGTTCTTTTTATGCTCCTGTTAATCAAAGGAGTGAATCTCCATTTATGGTTATACATTCTGATGATTGTGGTGATTATTATTGACGGTTTTTTTTTACCGCCGTTAATAGTCACCTTTATAGGTGGTTTTACTCCCGTTGTCAATAATTACCTTTTGCGGCAGTTTTTTCATTCCCACCGTAATGGCACCCTTTACTGGCGATTTTATTACGGCCGATAAAGGCTGGCGTAGTGAGTTAACGTTAGAACACGCGTGTTTCTTTGGGTATTAACTACTATTAAGTATGTTGACGTATAATTAACATGTGAAAATGCGTATTTTGGGGGTATTAAAAATAATTATCCTTAGAACACGTGTACTTCTTTTGACACTAATAATCATATCGATATTTAATTAGTGGAACCTCCGAATTGAAACCCTGACTCCATTAGTGCAATGTATTACATGGATGCCAGCTATGTGTAATGCAGGACTCCACAGAGTAACTATGGAAATGGAGGTTGTCATGGATTTCTGTGTTTTTTGAGCTGAATGTCAATATGTCATAAACTCACAGAAATATAAGAAACTCAATGTGCTCCAGCCACATCAGCACATGATTAGTATGTAGTGGAAACAAAGTGAGCACCAGCCAGCCCAACTAAATGTCTTTAACTGGATTTAGCAATTTCCTTTGGCTCCCGTATCTATTTCTATCGCGTATGCAATAAATTCCTTGAGGGCATAATTCTTTCCACCAAAAACAGATGGTTTTCCAATTGTGAGTCTATTGGGCTCACAATCAAAGGTGGAGCCAGGGTGGTCAGTAATAGTAGGGGCTGTTGCCTCTGCTACAATTTGAAAAAATCATACTACGTTGAAAAAATACATATATCATCAAATTATATAACTCCGCTCCTCCTCCACATATATAGCCCGCCCACCTACACAAAAATTCTGGCTCCATTCCTGCTCACAATAAACATAAAAAAAAACACGCACTTCAGTGCATTTTTTTTTACACTTTTTAATACATTTACACCTATTTTTATATCTTTTTCATATATTTTAACACACTTTTTAAACCTTAATATAAGCCCATTGACCTATTTTAGCATTTTCTAGATAGTAAAACACTAAAACATATCAACTCTACAACTTGAGAAAGTACTGATGTGCTATAGTAAAGACTAAAGAGTAGTCAGGGGTCCAGGGGACGGTGATTCTGTGGAGTACGGCCACGTATCCTTGTAGAATCCTTAACTAACAGACGGTATTTCGCCTTTAATTAATAGGTCTGGATGAAACTTAATGAAGACGTTGAAATCTCTTTGGCAGCCAACTAGATTCTTCGTTAATTCAGTTTGGATTGTGGAGTATTTGATGTCATCGATGACGTAGTAGCATGCTTCTTGGTCGTAATCCTTGAAACTTATACAGTGAAGACGATGAAGTTCCCGCAGACTATTGAAAAACCTAGGGTTTGTTGTTTCAATTTTTTTGGTGCATTGTACCATGGCATGGAGGTGAGGGTTTCCATCTTGGTGGAGCTCTGGGGCAACTAGGATGTAGTAGGGTTGGTAGGCTAGTTGGAGTAGTGAGAGTAAGAGTTCTAGTAGAAGTTCTTTTGGACATGGGCATTGTGGGTAGGTGAGGAATACATTTTTTGCTTGAAATCGAAAATTGGTTCGGCGTGACATTTTTCTAGTATTTTTAGAAAATTGGGGAAGTCCCTCCAACCGTACAAGGCTCAAACTTCTTAAAAAATCCGGAGGGAATGGAGGGGCGCTGTATTAATATTACCAGCGCCCCCCTCCCCCCGATGCGATCTGGACCATCCATTTAAAGAAAGGAGACACGTGTATGGTTAGTGGTTAAAGGAAATCCCTACTGGGCCCATGAAGTGAATGTAGTGTCTCTTTGTGTGTACAATTGATTCTCTCTGCCTCCCCCATTTACAACTGTCTAGTGTAAAAGGAGAACGTGGAGGTAAAGTAAAGGGAAAACGAGTGGCGGGAAATTAAAGTGTTTGTAAGGTTTGAATTATTTTGAAAGTGAATCTTGCTGGGGAAGATTCATGATCTTTTGGTACATATATAGTGGTAGAAACACTAGTGGTGTTAGACAAACAAGAAGGAATATGCTATTAGAGTGTGGCAGCTATTGCGGTGATTTTGTGTTCTGGTATCTTGTCTCTACCTTTCTTTTTTGCCTGTCTCTGTTTTTGATAATATTGGCATACAATGTTGTACTGTTTAGAAGAGTATCCCGCGAATTATGGGCAGTTCACTCAAATGTGTGTAGATCATTTTTTGATGTGGCAAATAGGACTGTGGGAAGAGAGTCGGTCGACAGCTCCGGTGAAGTTTGTTCCAGCGTGCGAGGAAGAGAGGGAGTTAATTTCAAAGCTAAGGTGTCTTAACCGAAGGGTTAGTAGAGGTAATAGAGTGGGTAGAAGTGTTAGGATAAAAGAATTAGAGTGTTTTATTAGAAATGGAAGGAGGAAGCAGCCAGTTTCGGACACCGTTCGTGTTTCGAAAAACGAGAACTCCGGCGGGCAGTGGCTACAGGCATAGTTATCGTAACCGTTAGAACTATTAGTTGGAGGGTTAAAGTGTTCTCTTCTTATAACTTAAGGGGGTGAAGTGCAATTATTTGATGCATGAGTGTGTGTGTTCTCCTTTCAACACTTGTAATGCACAGGGTTTAAAAAAAAAAAAAAAAATCCAAGGGGGAAGAAATTGTTTCCAGTGTTAGAGAGAGAGAGAGAGAGAGAGAGAGAGAGAGAGAGCGCTGTAGAAGATAAGAAGAAGAGGAAACAAGGGGAGAAAGCTAGGGTGTATGCTATTGGTTGGGAATTGAGTCTTAATTTAGGTAATTCATACTTCTTTGAGATTGAATTCCTTAATTTGTTGTTGATTTCATGTCATAGATGGATTAATTTCAATTGGTTTATGGTGTTGGGATTGGTTCTTGGAGTTATAGAACTCATAATTTCGTGGGTTTGGCTATAACCCACTGTTGGAGTTTATTAATTTGGATTCTGACTTGTTTTCAAAAAATTATTTTGGGTACTTAGAAAGCTCGTAAATTTTTGATATTTTTACAGTTGATTCTTCCTTGTGTCTATTGTATTGTGTAAAATTTTTAGAGAATAAATCAAAGTACAGAAAATATGAAAATTCGTGCACTAATTTGCTGTCAGCCCACTTTTCTGTAGGTTATATATTCACTTATGTGGCTTTCTTGATTGCCTCTACATCGGGTAAATTTGGTTAATTCTTTTTAGTGCAGTATAGAAAATTGTATAATATACATTACTGGTTCATAGAGAATCAAAGTCGATTTACCAATGAATCACGAAATGCTATAGTTCTTGCATATAATTTCTTAATTTATTCAGAAGTAATTCGTGAGATCATGCACCCCTTCTTTCCTAATTAGAAGGGAAAAAGGTAAAGCTGGTTGGGTCCAGCCTATTCTTGAAATAAACAAGAAAATCTTATTATTTAAATATATTTCTACTTCCTTCTATTTTCGGCTCCTCGTTCTTGTTCTCATTTGCGGCTCCTAAGATCAACCACTCAGTGCATTCAATATAAGTTCAAGACACATAAGGGCTCGAACCATATTTCGACTCGTGATCAATCCATAATGCCGATAGAAAATAAATAAGCACTCAAAACAAGTAAATGTTCTAAATTGATAGAAAGATATAAATCAAGTGAAACTAAAAAAGAAAACGATTCTATAAACCTCCATGAGATAATTATTGAATCTCCGATAGAAAAAAATATGAATGATAGAACAAGCCCAATCAGAAATCACATAGAAATAATTACAAAAAGCGAAACAAAAAATGACTGCAGAAATAAGTCTAAGGGTCAAGTTGGTAATTTTTCGTACATCTCCTCCTCCAGGGGCCCGGGTATCATATACGCCCCCAAAATAAAGAGCCTTGAATACTAGAAGAAAAGCACCATACCTAGCAGGATTAAGTGAATCCCTAAAATTGTGGTCATTTTATTTCTATCTTTCCATACATAATAAATAAGTGAAATAGATAATAAATTAATAAATAAGTGAGATAGATAATAAATAAGTGAAATAGATAATAAATAAGTTCAATTAAATTAAATAAGTGAAATAGATAATAAATAAATAGAGCTTTCATAAAAATTCTCATAGAATCGAGAATGACGTTTTCATTCTGTACATGCCACGCGGAATAGAGCTATTACTAGCTCTATTCCTATTCCTATTCGTCCTATTCGTGGGAAAAATGGCAGTCTTAGGGTCATCCTTTATCAGAATCATCGCTATTAACTCTATTCTTTTCATTGTTATCCATTTAATTCCAAATTAATATGAATATAGAAAAGGATATAATTTCAAATAAGTATTCTAAAACATAACAATTAATTAAATAAAAATACACACATCCTGGGAAAACGGCCATAATTTCTTGTGTGAGAATCCGATTTGCGCACCGTCTTTTGATTATGAAACTAGACTCGCATACCTTCAAGATTATGTAGGGTTTGTGCCTTAATTTTCTGTAGGAAACAGCAGGTTTTGAGTTGAAGTTGATGGTTGAGGAAATTCTGAAATTTTGGGCAGCCTTTTGAGCTGTGTTTTTCATGAACTTTGCTATAGTTAAGTATGGTTAATGGTTATGGGTCCTTAGTGGTATTATGTGTTGATAAGTTGGTGATGTTTTGGAGTTGGAATCGTTTGAAAATATTGAGTAGGCAATTTTTGGTGAATTACTGAAGGCAGGTGATTCTGCAAAGTTTATAATCTCGTGTTTTTGTTGTGTAAATTCTATGGAACATATCTTGGTCATCCGGACTCCGAATAGGGCAAGTTATATGTCGAAACTTATGTACTGAAAGTCTACTTTCTAATGGTGGTAGTTTCATGACATTATTCAAAACCCATAAAAAACGATAGCTCAGATACAATGGGCTGGTTGTCATATTTTATACCGATTTTGGAGTGTTGTTGTGCCTTGACTTGTCTAAGGTGTGTTTATGCAATTATTTGACATTTGAGAATGAATCATTTACTATCTTTAGCCTTGATGAATGTTTCACTTTTAAATATGAATGTCGTTGTGCTAACATTGGAAACCTACTTCAGGTGCAGAAACGGGCACGTCTGAGGTGTCGAAACCATAGTTATGTCTTTCTTTTGGAAGACAGAGGTGAGTGTTTGATTCACAGATGTTTTTCTTGAAATTGAACTGTGGCTTCGTGCTGAATAGACTTCGTGTCGAAATTGTGGCTTTGTGCCGTGTTGGTTCGTGCCGTGTTGGACAATTGAGTCCTGAAATTGGCTTCGTGCCGAATTGTTTATGCATTTCTTTAAGCTAATCGCTCGATTTACTTGGACTACATCTATATCTCATTGCACTCCCGGAACTCGTTTGAGTTCCAGTTTTGCAGGTTTTGTAGATGTCCATTGCTAGTCTTGCGGGGTGGTTGCTAGCCGAGAGTGCCGGCAAGATTTTTGGGCTAGTTGTAGTTAATTGTGTAAATTATTTTCCTTTTCTTAAAAAAAACTTCCGTTGCTGTTTGTATAGAACATTAACTTTTATGTTATCAATGTAAGATAAAACTATGTTTTTCTAGTTTCGGTTTTATTCATTGGCGAGTTTATGTTATTTTTTTTTTTGGTTGAGTTTGCATCTCGGAATTGGATAGAACTCATTAGAGGGTTATCCCGGAACGGGGTGTGACACTCCCCTACACAATCAGATGACGACGAGGAACTCACTCGATTTCGATCATTCGAAGATTGATTTTTGTATGGGTATTTGTGTATTTAATTTCCATCTGTGTATTTGTGTATTTGATTTCTATCATTCGAACCTTAAACATTCGATTTCGATCTTTGTATTTGTGTATTTGAAACATTGAAGATTGGTTTTCGTATGGAGCTCACTTGATACTCCCTGACTTTCTTCTTTGTGGGATTTTATTTTTTCTCTCTTGGATGTGAAACTGACTGGGAGTTGCAACCCGATCGAAACCCGATCGACCCGATTTGATCGGTTTCTAGTGTAGTTCGGTTCGGTTCCGGGTTGTGTTTTTCTCAACCCGATCAAACCTAGCCCGACCAGAATCTGACAGAAACCCGACCAACCCGACCCGTGCTCACCCCTACGTTTAGGCATGAAACTCCAATGGATAAAGAGACGGACGACTTGATAAGGCATCAGTAGTGCTATGGCTATCTAATCATGTCATTTTCATTTCTTTTGGAGAATATAATATGTATAGTATTTTACCCGTGCCTAAAAGCACTTGATGAAGTTTGACAACTTTAACCAACCATACAATACTACTTGTAGTGTTTTTGTCATCAATTATTCCGGCTAATGCTATGCCGCCACCCCTGTCATGATTGTGTAAGTTCAATAAGTGAAACTAAAAAAAAAAACTACTAACATCTAATAAAACCCATTATTTCGCGCACAACAAAAAATATGTAATTTTGAAGCATCACGAAGAGATTCCTTCTTATTTTTACGTTGATTTACAAAATTTATAATATCTATTTCACAACAAAAATCATTTGAGAGAGAGAGAGAGAGAGAATTCTTAAATTAAATTTTCCTATGATGGTTGGATGTCAAGAAAAAGAAAGGATTTGTGAAATTTGAAATTCGCACACGAATTAAAGGATGGTGTTTCTTTTCCGAAATGAGTTTTTTTCATGTTTTTTTTTATCTGCTTTCTTCTTATTCTTCATCTTCTTTTTTGGTAATTGAGATAGTGAGAAAGAGAAAGGATTGAAACTCCCAGATGAAAGGATTGTTTTTTCTTGCGGACAATTGGGCTAGAAGCCAAATTTACTCACCTAATAGGCTTTTGGCCCAACTTACTTGTTTTAAATGAGCTCAATCCATTGATTGGAAATATTTCCTGCTTTAGGTCCTCCGATGGACAAAATTGCCCTCATTATAAAATGCTATGGGGGTGTTCCGCTAAAAAAAACAGTTTAGTTTTAACTAAAAAAACTACTCCATTCCGCTAACAAAAAACTAACAAAAAAACCATTTAATTCCACTAACCTAAAAAAAATCAAAAAGCCAAAAAACTAGTTAGTGGAACAAGTTTTTTTTTTTGCAAAACTAAAGATCCAAAAAAACCAAAAAAACTACTCCTTTGGCTAATTTGGAAAAACTGTTTTTTTGGTTTTTTTTCGTTGTCCTTATTCAAAAAAAATTTGTATTTGTTAGTTTTCGGTTGATTTTTTGTGGTTTCTTAGCTTGTCTTGACGAGAGGAATCTAAAAAATATAAAATTATTAGCCAAACTTAAAGTTTTGTTAATAAAGACGAAAAATAATCTAAAAAACTAGTTTATTTTGGTTTATTTTCGGCTTTATTCCAAAAACTATTACTTTTGATCATAATTTTATACTCTTTGGATTTGTCTCGACGAGATAAATCCAAAAACCACAAAATCTTGGCACAAAACTAACAAATGCAATTTTTTTAATAAAGGCAAAACGGAAAAAAAACCAAAAAACCAATTTCTCTCGCTGATTCTTTACATGCCTTATTCCCAAAAAAGCTGATTCTCTTCTTCCTTTTTATACTCTACATAATACCAAAAACTAAATACAAAATGTCAAAAAAAACTTTCCAATTCCAATCATGCTAAAAAACTTTGAACCATTTAGCGAATGCCAAGACTAGCTGTTTCTATGCTGGTTCATCCATTGTACCGTTCATTGCTAAACAGATTTACAGATCATTATGTGCTATGAATAAACTACCTTCGGTTCTCACTTCTTTTTGTTGTTTTTTCCCACTAGTAATAATGATTCCAGAATTTACTTCACTCCACCTTGAAGTGTGAATCATTCAATCCCATGTGGCCGTATAGTATATAATATCTACAATAAATATAGCATTTGTAACCGAGAACAGTACCTCTTTAAAACTGAAACCTTGCTTCCCATATGAATGAACAGTACCTCTTTAAAACTGAAACCTGCTTCCCACCAGGAGTATTCTGCAGTGACTATGATCAATCGCAAGTCCTCAAACCAATAAAAAAATACAGAATACTGAATGTATTCACGGCATGAAAGAAATACAATAAACCACTTAGTCCGTCAACAACCAATATCCAACTTGTATAAATCCAAATCAAATGGAAAATAATTACATAACTTCACTACCAAATAGCATTTCCATCAGCATTGAGGAGCTGAAATTGGCCACCATGGGAGCACATAAGGGAAGATTTCCCGGTGGGGACACACGTTGACATGCGCAAGAGAACATAATAACTTGAAACTTTTGCTCTGCAGGTTGCACTCAATGATGCGGCCCGGCACACGCAGAAACATAACGTCTCCATCAATTGGATGAAAAGCTAGCATCACCAAACGGTCAGGGCGCCGAGTCGTGTACTTAGCAAGTTTAGGATCCTCCCATACCATTTCACTTTGATGAAGTTTGTGTACCAAACTCCATTCACCACTGCTGTAATCCTCGAGTTCCCAAACTCTGAAAGTACCTTGATGAAACTCGGCGTACCTGAGACGGCCCCGGGACTCCCCAAAGAGATGAACATAGGCTTGATTGCAAATTTCCTTGGGGAAAGCTATGGTTCGGAACTCTTCATTATCTTTTTTGTAGGGATCGAAAGCATAGATGTGGCATTGATGGGCAGATCTCCAATGCAGCATACCATTGCAAACGACAGCCAAGCGATCGACGTGCCTGGGCCCCGAAATCACACAGTCAGTCCATTCCCCTGTATCGGAAGAGAAAATCTCCAATCTGCGATCGGGGTGAAGCCCCTTTCCAAACTCTGGAATTCGCACCACCTTAAACCGACTGATGATACCGTCTTTGTCGAAATCTGGAGTAGTGCAGATGAATCCGATGGAAACCCAGTGGTGGCAGGTTGGAGGTGGAGGGAGAGCAACCCAGTGCATAGTGAGGGGGTTACAAACGTAGTAAAGTTTCTGTTTGACTATGGATGTAGAGCAGAGTACCAACCCATTACTCGATGCTAAAAAACGGACAGGCTCTGATGATTGGGAGGAGGGAGGAGAGAGAAAACTGAGGGAGAAACCAGGTGAATTCAAAACTGGGTGATTTTCGACATTATTTGCTAATTGAACTCCCCTCAGATTAACTGGAACTTTCCAATTATCTAAATTCCTGTACTGGAAGAAGAGGGCAAAAGAGGGTGTCAAAGAGCAACGATGGCGAATGTAGCAGCGAGCAAAGTAAGGAGCGGAGATTGAATTGAACCAACGCTTGCACACGCACTTACATCGATTGGCTTCTTTTACAGGGAGCCGTTTCAGAATTTCAACGATCAGTTCTTCGGTGAGCCTGTTGAAGTCCGGCACCGATCTGATTAAACTGCTGCTGCAGCGTCTAAGGGAAGGTCTGCCGAGATCCGCCATCTATGGAGGGAGGGTACGTAGCGTTAGTTTTAATAGTAATCCTCTCCGAGGGAATCCTTTTCCTAAACAAAACTTGGTTTCGTTTCGTTAGATTTAAGGATAGATTTCACCGACAGTCCGACACCACCTCTGTTTTATCATAATCGCACTGAATACCCTTATACTACCCAAAATCACACTACGTACCCCTGTCAAGGAATTTGATCTTGTCAGATTGTGCATTTACAAACATAACCCATGCTACAAATATTTTATACACTTAGGGTGAGTTTCTTTCAAAAAAGAAAAAAGGAAGGTTGATAAAATCACTTTTTGTTCCCATTACATAAAAGTCAATTTTGATAAAATGTTCACCCAATGCATCATTTACCATTTTGACCTTCATTTTGTTTCATCCACCATGGCACACAAACGAGAATTAACATTTTACTTACCAAATGCCGACTGTTTATTTGGGGAGGGGCAAAACGGCAATTTCACATTATATTTAATAAAAAAAGTTGGAAGGACTTGATAAAATCACAGCGTGGCTTTTAGCAAATAAGGAAAGGATTTGATAAAATCATTCAAACGGGAAACCATGCCTTAAACTACTACTTTTTTTTTTTTTTTGGAAAAAAAAAAGAGAAAAAAGAATACAACTTCTTTCAAGGACCCAAGTTTTTTTTTTTTTTTTTTCAATATTTTAAAAATACTTATAACTTCTACTTCCAAAAAAAAAAAAAAAATTAATTAGAACTTATAACTTTGAAACTATACACTTAATGCTGAGATTCATAATGTATGGAAAAGATCAATTGCGTATATCTAATATTAAATTGATTTTTTAAAAGTAAATATTTAAGAAAAATGATTTTCACACCCCTTTTTTTTATATAATTGCACACCTTTTCTTATCTTGTAGTGTACTTTTATGTGTAATTTTTTCACTAAAAGAGAATAAAAGAGGTGCAATTAAAAATTGGGTGTGAAAATCATTTTCCATATTTAAATGATAAAAGTATAAGTGTTCTTTGAGTCTCTAGTTTAGGCGGAAATGTGCAACGCCCCGTAACTTATACTTGTTACTTTTGTGTATTGTAAATTACTTGGAGTTTGATACTCGTTTGTTAAGGGTGCAGATTGAATTAACCCAATAGAAATTGGGTTTGGATGAATTTTTTAAGGGAGCTCTCATGGGCACATATTTATTAGGTAGTCTAATTAAAAAGAATTGTTTGACTAGGAATACAATGTATGAGAATCAAGACAAAAGGAATTTTACACTTTAAGCAAAGAATTGGGCTGTAAGTAAAAGAATTGGTTCGACAACGAATTTCCGTGGAATTTTACACTTTTAAGGAAAGAATTGGGCTGTAAGTAAAAGAATTGGGTTGACAGCGAATTTCCGTGGTATCCAAATGATAATCACTGAATTACACTTTAAGGAAAGAATTGGGCTGCAAGCAAAAGAATTTGTTCAACATGGAAGTTCCGTTTGATAAAAAAAAAGGGGAAGTTCCGTGGGTATGCAAAATGACAATCACTATTACATAGGAGTATTAGGAAAAGAATTGGGTAATTGGGCTGCAAGTAAAAGAATAGCGAATTTCTAGGCCGGCGACTTTTAGACCTCATCAAGTTCCACGTGCATAATCCCCTGTTCCCATTATCAGCATCAAGTTCGAGCTGCAAACTGAAAATATGTCCGTGAAAGTGACCAATTGCATAGACCCCGGGCGTTTTGAACTTTGACTTTCACAGAGCCATTCGTCCTGCAAAGGCTGAAGAATTGGTATTATTCGTTGCGATGTTTAGCCAATCGGTCGTACAAACATCAATAGCCAGTAGAAAGTCAGATGTATGGACAAATAAGACTGACGGTAGAAGTTGAAGTTTTAACCTCCATGTCCAGAGGCAGGGTATCATCAATTGGAATTCTAAATTGACAGTGATTGGAATATGAACGAGAAGATGAAGATAGGGAGTTTATGATCTTCTCTAAAGCCAAAGAGCTCGGAGTTCTGATTACTCCATTTCAGATATGAAGGGGATTTCTGGAGGCTGTGTAATCCATTTTCTCGCTTTTCGAGAACTTTCATGGAATAAAAAATGCCATTTACATCCTCCTTGTTTTCTGTTGTCTAGCCTCTAGGCCTGAATGAGCTTTGTCCATTTGGGTCGGATGGCATTCGTGAAGTTTCATCTTCGTTTTTTTCCCTCTTTCCACGAATCATTTAGAAATGATTATGCTATACATTCAGCAGTATAATCTTTATTATGTAGGATTCTGTCAATCTATTATTCTTCTTGTTGGAAATCCGGTCTTCATAATGTGTTGATGGCGTCGTCTCCACAGAAAAAATTTGGTACAATAAATCACATTCGAAGCACGTTGTAACAAGCTTTCCTAAAGACAGTATTTGCCTCACCATAAGGTGTGCACCGGGTTAACATCAAATTCGCCTTCAAGATACAACGAAACTGAACTCAAGGTTCTTTCTGACTGCATTTGCACAGACGAAGACAGACACAATATCCGCCAAATGAGAATAAGAGAACCAAGAATTGATATTCAATTTCTCGAGAATAATTGAATATCAGTATGCCTAAGAATCTAAGAATAAAGTGTGTAGAGAGACAACAATTCGCTATGGAATTTTTGGGTGTACAGAATGACTTTACAAAGGGCTTGTTTATAGACTTATAGGGACCCTTTTTTGAAAGGTTGTGTATTTAGTAGACATTAGGAATAGTCATGTATTTTGAAGACACTAATGAGGAAGAGTTTTAAAGACAATTAATAAGGAAAAGTCATGCTTCTTACTAGGCACCATTTCGTGAAACGTTATGTCTCTAGTACACACTAATTTAATTAGAAAGGGTCATGCCTCTTGGAGGCACCCCATGTAACACACCCCCTTCCTAACAATTGCATTCCTTCCAAATAATCACATCACAATCTAAAGGGTGTTAGAACCATTTCAATAAAGTCACGACTTATGTGAAAAGGTGTTGCAACCTTTCACATAAACATCTCTGAACATCTTTTCATAAAACCCCAAAACCAAAAATCATTTATTATTTTGAAAATCTCCAACACTTATTAGAAACGAATTCTCCCAGTCTCGATCAAGTATAATCAACTAAAGTGAAAGCTAGCATATGAAACGAAGAGGTTTGCATCACACAACAACAACAACAATAACATAACCCATTTAGTCCCCAATAATTGGGGGTATGGGCGGGGGAAGGATAGGAGACAGACCTAACCTTTGGCAATAAATGCACAAAGTGGCTGCTCCCAGAATACCACTGAAACAGATGGATTGGAGACAGACCTAACCTTTGGCAATAAATGCACAAAGTGGCTGCTCACAGAATACCACTGAAACAGTGATCCCCCTATACCGTCGCGTTTGCTGTGGAATCATGCCCTCAAATCAAAGCCAAAAGGCATCAGAGAGGGCAGACCCAAGAATCATTTTGATTTATGTGCACATTACCATGCTTCTTTCATTCAGCATCCAGAGCATTGGCGTTGCACATCAAACGAAGAGGTTTGCATCAACTTCGATAATCCATAGAAGTGTTGGCATACCCCACGCTCTTCTCAATGATTCCTTCATAGCCTGTGTGTTGTATCTTTTGCCAGTGAGAAGTTTGTCGAGAAAACTGAATCAACAAGTCGATATCGCCTCCTGGACAATCTCGTCGTCTAGCACAATCTCATCATCTTTGTCATCGGATAAGTGAACATTACCAAGCCTTTCTACCACTTCATCCGCCATAACAGAATTACCGAGTAAAAAGAGAGAAAAATGAAAGAGAGAAAGAAAAAGATACTAGGTAGATCTTACAAAGAGTGTGTGAAACTCTTTGTAAAAGGTTTTCTAGTAGACGACAACTCTTGAGAGGAGATCAAGAGTTAGAGAGATGAGCTCTCACAAGGAGAGAAAAATTTTGTTAAGTTCCTTCAAGAGTTCAAACACTTTGGAGACGTAGAAGATTATCAAGAGCCAAGAACAATGTGCCGGTTCTTCTACGTGTTTCACAACAACCACGCCAACTCTACGTCTCAAGACTCACAGAGCTTTCAAGTTGAATCTCTCTTCAAGAAGATTGAACGACACTTGTTCAAGATCAAGCCATTCAAGCCCTCGACCGAACTTCGTTTCTTCAACCGTCACGGCTCGAAGACTTGAGGAAATCATCAAGCAGTTGGATTCGACAACAAGCTATTGCGGCCGTTGGATCAAAACTACAAATGAGATCTATTCAGAGGATTTTGTTCTTTTTCTTGTAAAAGAGCATATCGTAGAGAATTGTACCCCATTATTCAATTCAACTAAAAAAATATTATGTTGTGCATCTTTTTAGTGTCTTTATTGCAAGACACGAATATGTGCATTACAATGTTTTAACAACCATGAGGAAGTAGATTTGATTGGTGTAGAATGAGTTTGGAACACAAATAAGCCCAAACAATGCAACGCATAATTGTGTTTGAAAGTAACCGATAGAGTTGATAATGCAGATCGATTTGAGGGAAACTCACTGGCCACTGTGGATCAAAACTCCAACATTTTTTTCTTGAAGAAGATGAACCTACACACATAAAGTCATTTATAAGGCTAAACGGTTTACTTTGAGAAAAGTATGAAGCCTCAACAGTGCTGACATAACCATAAGCACAACAAGAAGTAAAGCCTTATTCTTGGCGGGGGAATTACTGATTAACCGTAAGTAAGCCAGGTCGAAGGTAGAGACCACAACCATTCTGATATATTTCACAGTTCACACCAACCTTATCAGAACTATGTACCAAAAAAAAAAAAAACCTTATCAGAACATTAATGGTTACAACAGTGGTTTTGCTATTTGATTATAATATCTTAACTTACCCCTAAAAATGAAGTTTTGTTACAAAAAAATTGTCTACGACAAGCATAAATCTTTTTAGGGATGAGTTTATTGTATTTGCCTCCAACCTTCATGCCAACCAATACCTCCAGGCCCTTTATTATCTGTGAAGGGCAACAATGGCAAGATGAATTGCCTAACAGGTAAAGAATTTTGATTTAATGGTTTATTGAGATGATAACACTAATCAAACACAAGTTCGTAAAGAGTGGGTTTTTTGGGAAATAGGAAGAAACATAGTAGTTATTATAAAGTATGTGTGCTGATCTCCTAGATGTATTGAAAGGATATTATAGAATCAATAGAACTTTGAAAAAATATATAGACAACCAATAGGAGACTTTAGGTCTTCATATGGAAAAGACCATCTTTGCGTCTCATCGATTAGCAAGACTTTGGAAAGAAGAAAGAAGTGGCGCTAACCTGCTTCTCATCAAGAAGAAGTACAACAGGAGAGCTTTCTCCACTGAATTGATCAACGGTACTGCAACAAAATACAGCTCAAGCTTAAGAAGATTAGTTGATACAACAGCTAGGTTTAAACACCAATTTCCTAACAGGAATTAGGGCTCTATCTCCACAGTTCCAAAAGTAAGATGTGAAATTACGCATGAACAAAATACCCATTTGATCGCTGGCTTACATAATTAACTTCAACGAGATTTCCTTCCTGAGCCTCCGGCCCTTCCCCATCAATGATGTCTTGCCAAAAAAAAGAAGAAGCAAATAAGTAGAACGTTCCAGAAATAAAACAAGCACACTACAAGACCCCTCCCCTGCCCCTTCCCGAAAAAAAAAAAAATCGTACTGGAAAGCACCTACATGAGTAAAATACTGGAAAAATCTAGTTGAGATGCAAACCTTTAGAACATCATACCTTGAATTCTCACTCTACTAGAAAGCTTCTGGGTCCTGGATACTTCAAATTCCACACAAGAATTGCACATGCAATTCAATGAGACTAATAAGGACTGGATGAAGAAATTTCAGAACTGTTTAGACAATGGGTCAAAAGAAAAATGAAAACCAAAACATGAGGGCACAAAACAATTACCGAATGACTTCAGGCTCCTTCATCTGCTCCATTGGAACACCAAGCACGGGATACACATATAGAAACATAGGATTGAAAACGGCAAACTGCAGAAGCGACCTTCTTGGCATTCTTTCCGTCATCGAAGTGGGGAGTCTGCCACTCAAGCGAATGAAGACTCAATGCTTCTCCTTTTAGACCAATCTGATTAGAAACATTAATGCGAGGTCAAATTAAATACTCCCTCCGTCCCGCAAAGTTTGTCACTTTCACTATTTCAGCCCTATGAAAAAATTGATTATTTCTTTTAATCTGTAATGTTTTATATAAGCAATATGGATCTCGTTTGATAGATTTCAATTAGATCTTTTGAACAGAGTTTTGAAAATCACATAAAACGTTATAAATTGAAAGATATAGGCAATTTAAAAATGGCACGCATTCCCGAAAGTGTCAAACTTTGCGGGACGGAGGGAGTACCTAGGATTCAGAGCAATGAGAAAAGTTTGCCGAATGCCTCAGGACAAACCTTGTAAGTCCACTTTTGCCATATAAGTTCCTCTTCCCCTCATTAAGACCATTCAGCGAAACTGGGCCAAGAACACCAGCATTCCATGTCTCGAAATGTGGGCCAATATTCTGATTTTATATGAAAAGGCATCAAATAAGTACAGAAAGATCAAGTCAAGATTACAGCGTAACATATCTGTCTAATACTGATCTGTTTCTTCTGTTCTCTCCAGGTACTGTGATGCCTCTGTGCTATGCGCGCGCGCGCGCGCGTGTGTGTGAGAGAGAGAGAGAGAACAAACCAGGAGACCAACAGCAATGCTTAGCAGTGCAATCCTGTTCACTCCAGTTCTCAAATTCACACCATTACTTAATGTTAATCTTGGGTCTTCTAAACTTCCATATGCAGTTCCTGCCATAAGTAGACCAGAAAAATTAGTAGGAAATGTGTGGAAATGGTTCAGCCATGAACCTGCTATTACAAAAATTAGTCCTCCTTTTGGGTTCAAGCAAGATATAGGGACTATGATATCTACCGACCATCTTGTATGATCCATATAGACATGCTTTGATATCGTTAACCTTAATTCATGATCATGCCCTACTGACATGACTTCTAGCAATTCTATGACATTACAAATTGATAAAGGTAGAAACCACCTTCCGTGTTAGAAAAATCTCAAAGGAGACATAGGGATGCCAAAACTTCAAGTGATGATATTCGTGAAATCACCCAGGCACATAGTATGTTTTCACCATTTTCTTAACTAGGATGAAGTTACAGAGAAAAAGCTACTTGTTACATGAGGTGAAACCCAAAATTGCAATGCCCACCTGATAATAGGCCGTCGACGAAAACATGCAAAGCTTGACCAGCAGATAAAATTGTAAGAACAGGATAATTCTCGTCATCCAAAAATCCTTCATTTGAATCGATCTTGACACTGGGAATAACAACAACAACAACAATAACATAACCCATTTAGTCCCCAATAATTGGGGGTATGGGCGGGGGAAGGATAGGAGACAGACCTAACCTTTGGCAATAAATGCACAAAGTGGCTGCTCCCAGAATACCACTGACACAGATGGATTGGAGACAGACCTAACCTTTGGCAATAAATGCACAAAGTGGCTGCTCACAGAATACCACTGAAACAGTGATCCCCCTATACCGTCATCTTGACACTGGGAATAGAGGGAAAATTATCAATCACGCTGACGAGATTATCATGGTGAAATGTTTATATTAATTCTTCACAGGAATGTTCATGGGAAGGTAAAAGTGTGCATAGTATAGATCAGATACTCACTCTGTCATGTACCACAAGTAATCAGAAGCATCCCAGGTGGTATTTAACTGCTCCAACAACCCAACTGTAAATGAATTGTCTTCGTAGTAAGATGCTGGCTCTTCATTGTATGATTTCCAAGGGAACCCATTATCATAAACGACTGGTGTCATCTTCATTTGTGCACTTTGAGCTCCCACCTGTAGATAAAGTAACACGGACAATATGTTATTCACGGAACATCATGAAAACAAAAATGTCCCGTTGATGTGGAAATGGACCCCTCCCCGTCAAATGCCAAATGGTATCAAATCTTATGGATTTGTGACCTCTTGAGCTATCCCCATCTCAATGTATAAGGAAACAAAAGATATCTTTTCATGACCAAAACGGTTAAGGAGAAACTACAATAATAATTTTGATCACCATCACGACC